>BPLS01030717.1:0-2500 GCA_019656275.1 Rhododendron kiyosumense | reverse complement strand
TATAAAGCATGGAGGTTCAAATCCTCTTCAAGGAATAATATTGAGAATGCTCATTGAATGAACAATTCATCAATAAGAGAGCTCAAATCAAGTTGGTATATCAATATTGATTCAATCCGAGTTCTTGGTATTGGAATGAGTTCAACAGCGAATCACGAGATCTTGGTGATCTTCCATAATGAATGAATGGGGAGTCTGTTTTAAAACCGTCCGCCCTGCACCCACAACCCCCCCCCCACAGTAGCTAAAGTACATTCTGTTTTAAGGATTGGTGACTTAACCATTCAGTGACTTAGGCACTGGACGTTCCAAAAATAGGTACTCTAGGGTGGGGTGAATTCAATAATAGACACCTGTTGGCATTTCAGCCTTCCTTTGCCTTTCCGAAAGAGAATCCAATACTTCTTGGTCATGAATATCTAAAGTTCGTTGTTCAAGAATTCTTGTTTAAATAGTTCATACCATCCATACATAGTGTTTGGATCTTAGATTTCACTTCTTCGATGTATCAACAGTAGCATATTGTTCCATGGAGCTAAAAAATAGGGAATAAAGAAGTGGTTCCACGTACGACTCTACAAACAGGTGGATACAGACCTTGAGTTATGCAAGGCCATGTAACTAGAATATATTTCCATGATATGCAAGACATATTCACGATTGTTCAAACCAGTAATAATACGTGTATTATTGCCGATCAAAAAATACTAGATGTATTATTATTAGTCAATAAAAGGCCATATATTAAACTTTTCCTCAGCTTGCAATACCAATATGCTTTAAGGACAAAAGACGAAAAACTTTATAGCACTGAAATGATAAAGGGTGAGTGAAAGGGATTTGAGAAAGTAGGCACTAGGCACACGCGCGGAATTGCTATATTATAGAAGGGAAACATCTTAGCAGCCTTTGATACCAAGAAAAACATGATCAGTTTACAAGTGATGGTCTACACCACATGGCACTCAAAAAAGAAAAGAAATTGGATAAACTATATACAGTACATTTTTTTGTCTTATCTTTCCTTTGCTTTGCTTTTTTATTATTTATTTGACACTGGTATGTTTGGACATACATCGGAACAAAGATATGTCTTGAGCTGTTCGATAGACGTGAATCCTAGACGATACGCCTTAGACCCACAAGCATCAGAAGGCTATGAACATGTATGTGTCCGGATCTGTGCTTGGAGATAGATGAACTCGTAATTTTAAGATTGCACAGATTAAAATAATATAGGAAAGGCGATACGGAGTATTAGTTTTGCATGTATTTAAAACTTGAAAATAAGACTAAAAAATTATGACACAGATGTTGATCAACCTATTTAATTACTAAGATATAATCATTCGCAATTATAAATGCATATAATCTAGTATTCTCCGTTTATCTGCCTCTAATGCCACGAGCATTTTTCCTAACGCCACGAGAATTAATTGTTCTGGGGTAAAATGACTCTTTTATCCTGTTGTGGTCAAAAGCCATCGGCCCATAAAATTTAACCCTTCAATTACCCTTTTTCAGTTTCTGATTTTCTGTGCTTTTCAACGGCAACCTTTATCTCCATTTTTCCTTTAGGCTTTGTCTCTTCCCGTTTGTATTTGATCACCAAATTCATTGGAGTATATACATTCAAGGTTTGCATTGTTTATCTATTGTGTACTTGTATACTTAGGGATTGCTTTTCTAAAGTATATGTTTACGGTTTTGTTACGTTATTCACGAACTACCATTGTTGAGATCGAGCCAATCTCAACGGGTTGGTTTTGTGGTCAAGACTTGAGACTTAGGAGTTTACTCTCTTCTAAGATCTTTGGTTCGAAACCTTTTAGATGATATTAAATTATGGGATCAGTCCATATAGAATTTTGTTCTAACTTTAATTGGGACCCCCGCAAATGGCGGTTAGATTAGTCTCCAAAGATTAGTTGTAATGTATGAAAGCTGTCTCAGACAACTAAGCTATCCAAAAAAAAAAATACTATTGTTTAGCCAATGTTTAGTGTTTCATTAGACAACTAAACTAAAAATGAAAGCTGGAAAAATGGATAGATTTTGTTATGGTCACCAACTCACCAATGTGAATAATTTTGAGAAAGAAAAAATACTCATTTGAAGTGTGCTATGGAGAAAAGCACAATTTTTTATTTAGTTTTTTCAATTAAAAAATTGACTTTTGCTCACAATCAAACAAAATAGGGATTCTACTTTCAAAACAAAATAGCACGAGAAATCAGCAGCCTAAGGGTAATTCAATTAGGGTTGTTCCTTCAAGGAAGGATAGTTTGGGTAACTATTGTTATGGATTGACAAGCTTTGACCACAAGGGGATAAGAGAGTCATTTTACATACCAGAGCAGTAAATGCTCGTGGCATTAGTGAAAAGGCTCGTGGCATTAAAATCATCTTATATTAAATAGCAACTAGTATTCCAAAAACTTAATGTATTGATAAGGATAACATTTTGTTTCTCAGAACTCTTGGTTGGACAGGTGTTTGA
>BPLS01030715.1:0-19264 GCA_019656275.1 Rhododendron kiyosumense | reverse complement strand
TTCTCTAGTTCTCTGCAACACTTAACCATCAGCACTTCCTAAAATGTACATGTATCAAATGCCGCTTACTAATACTAATAGCACCAGTGACAAAGGGCCAAGATTTACAAATAGGCCTAGCTAATGTTTGAAATACCATAGAAGTGTTCACATGTCATAGCTAACAGGTAGCCAGCCCTACATGCCTAGATCAATACTTGAATGGTCCTTCACCTTTAAAAATGAGATTGCAGATTCAAAGGCATAGAAACATGTGCTACCTCAGCTGGTCATCAACCATCTAGGTCGAAAAACCAGTAAAAGAATATAAAACAAAAGCAAATTTAGGGTCACAGGCTGTAAGTTATCGCGCAACTTATTGCTAATAAACTACTAGTCCTCTAGATTTCTAGAAGAAAGCAGAAATTCGAATAAACAGATTTAGTTGCCCTAATGGATTTTCAATCTAACTAGAACACTGAGATGGTTAAGCAACGAGTATAGGCCAAGACTCCTAGGACATAATCAAGATGGGGAAAACAGTAAAGGTAACAAACGAACAATTAAATTTTAGTCCGACAATCAAGGCAAGATCAACAGAATCGCATCACGACCTTTCTACTCGAAGTAAATAGAGAAACAGATCTTTCTTAAAACGACAACGGTCTTGTTTAGGTGATTAATAATGCCAAAATATTTCGCATCTTGATGCACTTTTCAATTGTCCCAAAGCGCTTTTCCAAATACCTACACACTTGTAGACATTTACTGCACTTTCTATAGATCAATAGAGGTTATCCACCCAACCTCGGGCTGTGATTAGCATGACTCAAAAACGGAAAAATCACTAAATTCACCTAAGACGATGGGGTGCTCCGAATTCCGGCAAAGTCCATAGTAAAGTTGTGAATCTTGATCTCCGCCGAATTACCTATCAACCTGCCAAATTTCATGCGTTTCTAAGTTCATGCCACTTGAGTCCTACTATTTCCTTTTCCCATTTTTTCCGACGTCCCTCTCCTAAACTCCATGAATTTTCTGGTTTTCAAAACATACAACGTCATATTGATAAGTGGCAGAATACAATAGCAGCAATCAGCAATGTGCATCCACCTAGTTTTATGAAAACTTCGCAGGTTGAGCTGAAAGCCATGGAAACCCATTCACTAGATAGAAAAGGGCTTAATCCCACGAATTGGCCTCTTATGTATATTAGTTACTTACCTAGGCAAGCAAAATCAGCAACAATAAACAACAATCCCAAAATGCACAGGCGCACAGCCATTGTTACGTCAAATGCGGATCTGATCCTTGTAATTAGGATTTAGTTTAGTCCTATTTGTTCCCTCATAAATTTCATTCTTTTTGGTAGTTTTTTTTTTTGCCGATCTATACATTGTGATAGTCTGAAGACTGAGTAGGTGTTTCAACATACTTTGCATATGGAACAAAGACATGTGTTAGTAAGCAAAACTAACTTGTGAAGTCATGAAAATAGAAGCTAGAGGAAAATTAACATTTGCCCAGAAAATAATAGTGAATAGGGTACAAGCTGATAAAAACAAGTCCTCGGAGTAAGCAACTGAATGAGGGCAATTATAGAAAAAGAATATTTCATAAACAACGCAAAAGGAGTTCTTGTACAGCTGGAACAGCTGTAGCAAGTGATTCCAGCACACAAAATTCTGAACTCATAAGTCATAAGTTGTGTTTCAGTAATGGAAAACAAGGTGCTATGCTTATTTTAAGAGCTGAAAAGGATAGTGACAAGAAAAAAGCATCCTGTTATCTTCATAAAACACTGAAATAGCTACTATGCAGACAACTTCACAACAATACCTTAAGGTTTCAATGTGTGTCAACACCAGAGCTTTTGGCCTGCCCCTCCAAGAAAGCCGATTTTTCGGATTGAAGTTCCGAAATTAATCACCTAAATGGATAGTACACACCATTAAGAAATTTTGAGAATTTGTAAAGAAATATATGGAGGTCAAGAATGCTTTATCCACAAACATCTATGCTAATGTAGAAATAGACTATTTAACATCATGAAAGATTTCAAAACCAACGGACTTCAAATAATAGCAGCATCACAAAGCAAATCAAACATAAACTACACTAAGCAAAGAGGTAGTGCAATACTTCTCCTGGTCCATTTTTTTATGCACAGGATGGAATTAGAAAGAATGTAAGTCTGATATATGAAGACAGTATTTTGAATCAATCCTTAATGTAAGTAAAGTAATATGTAGGGATCCTATTTTGATCCACTCTTCAAAATATACAGGAAACTCACAAATGGAGTATTGATTAAATAAGTGAGAGACTGTATTCCATTCCCAATGAAAAGGCTTGGTTAGGAAATTAAGAATTAACAGAGAATACACAAAGATTGATACAATAAGCAAGAGCTAACGTAATTGCTAATTGCTAAATGCTATTTGTCAGAACGAGATAGATATACTTCTCCTATAGGACCAACGAAGCATTATTTTGTATAAGAAATACAAAGGGAAGATAATTGTAATATACTTCACCTTTTCACCTTGTCACATCCAGAACAAGAGCCTGCATTAGCTTCACCTTCTAACTTATTTTCTCCCTTCTCACCTGAAACACATATGCAACAAGGAAATGTTATATTGCCATTGAGTTAATTGAAGGGGAAATGATGTATGACAAGATTTTTTTTTGTTAACAAAACATGTCTAGAATGATATAGGAATGAAATTTTTGGAATTTTAAAGTGTAATTCTTTTTGTTAATTAGACAATGAACTATGATATTTAAAATGATGGTTCTGATTAAAATGAAGGAAGACAGGAATGTATTATACACATAACCTTATTTCTTATGGTACAATAACAAGCTGTTTGTTAGAAGGATATAGATGTCGGATATAGGGATAAGCAGGCTATAAAATCCGGGTGTGCTATATCTGGCGTTCGTTTGCATTGAAGAACCCAGATTAAAAGTGGCTTGGATATCTATATCCCCTTGGAGAGGGAAATAATTTGGGCACCCCCACAATCCAAATATTATCCAGGTAAACTTATTACCAAAAACCCCTTCTGGCCCCAACCAACTTATCTTCTCTCTCTTCCATAATCTGAGAGACGGAGAAAGCAAAGAGAGAAAAAGAGAGCAAGAGATGCTCTGTATTTAACATAAGAACAATAAAATTTAACAAAAGGGACCTAAAATCCAAGGTAACAACTATCTCCTGGTATGACTGAACAACCATTAAAACAAAGAGAGAGAAGGTATTGGTAATTAGGAACGTGTGTGTGTGTGTGTGTGTGTGAGAGAGAGAGAGAGAGAGAGAGAGACGACTTACCTGTCCTATGGGAGTCGATCGAAACGGCTAGCGGATGCCAGGATTGCTGCCGCTGGAAGTACCAAATCTGGACTTGTAAAAACTGGAAGGAAAAAGAGGTTAGGGTTTGAAATTGAAGAGCAGAGAGAGGGAAAGAGGGTGAAAATAGAAACCTTGCCAATTTAGGATAAACAAGCTTCAATGTTCCTAGGAAATATAGATATGTCAACTGTTGAAATTATACTTTGGTACCGGCGTCGACGTCCATATTTCCGGCGATGTGAAAGAGTTAGTAGAATCGCCTCCTTCATTTCCAAAAAAAACCTTGATTTGGGTACACAGAACGGGTCACCTCCTCAGGTCCGAAAGCAGCGGCGGCCTTCCCTACTTCCACGAACAGTTGAGGCTTCACGGCCGAGAAACCCATCCACCACTTCTTTCTTATCTGAGATCGATTTTCTACCGAATTAGGAAGAGAGAGAGAGAGAGAGAGAGCAAATGGCAATCGTATCCTTTCTATGTGTTTTTTACTTGCCAACAAAGCTACGGGAAGTGGGGTAAAAGTAAGCTAAGTTCGCCGGGAAAAACGGCGGGAAATTCAGTATTGTGCAAAAAGTAATCATTCACCCGGAGTGAATAAAGTCTAAAATACCCCAAATAGAACAACACAAACTGCGAAATCAAAAGGGCAAATACGTATTTTTATCATGTGACTTGGCTTGCCATCCTACGTTCTTTTATTACAAGAGTATTGATATTCCATGTAAATGTTTGAAGAAAGCAAAGTAAATGGGCAAATGATAAGGTTGTACCTTTGTTTGTGTATGTAGGCCACCCGGGGGGGGGCGAGAGAGCGAGCTGAGATGAGGACTTTTTATACACCTCTGCTGTTTTTGAGATTGAAGATGCATAGTGGTTTTACGAACATATCTTTGAAAAACCCAATAAATAACTCCTGCAACACAAGCCTACACAACAATAAAAATGATTTAATCAATGTCTCGGGGATGGAGAGTCTAAGTAAAAAAGCAAAGATCTAAATTCTAAGTTGTCAAAATCAGGTCGAGAAGCCTTACATTTGAGGGTGACAATCATTAAAAGGCTTCACCGTTATCTTCACATTCATACTAATAACTCTCAAGTAGGGCTGAGCAAAAAAAACTCCACTATAGTAGAAGAGTAGTTAAAAAGAAGAAAATGTCACACAAAAAGTTGCATGGACAAAAATCAAACCCAAACATCCGGAACATACATTTGGTAAACACATTATGCCACCGAATTCCCATTAATCTGGTAGTACAATTATATTATTATAGTGAAAAAACTACATCATTACATAGCTTTTAACCATTAGATTCCAACAACAAAATCAGTATATCAAACATGTAATCAAATATTCCGAAATAGAACTCTAGAGTTTTAGTATACATCCTATCAAATTGTGAATCGATTTCAGAACCAAATTGTGCTATTTTAAGCATCTAAACATAAGGTTTTAAAAAAATTGTATGGATCGTGGACACAGATGCAGATACATGCATAGAAACAGTGTAAGAAGAAGAAAACAAGTCCAGACACAGCCAGCAAGCTCTTTACAATCAAATTCGGCAAAAAAAAAAAAACAAAGGACGTCATAAGAAGAGAGGAAGAGAAAGTAGATACTGGGTATTCTAAAGTCTTATACAAGCCCTAGAATTTCTTGGATTTGCAAAAAGAATTTTTTTTGGAGTTTCAGCCCGAATTCTAAATAATGATATAGATCACGAATCATTTAAATGGAGACACCTTGCTCAAAGATGTTTATGTTTATATGCACGTGTATCACATATCGCAAGACATGTGATCAGAGAAAAGTATTTCCGCTACGATCTGTTTGAGGAACTAGGTCTTTAAGATGCAAAATTGCAACTTATTCTACTAAGGTTGGTTTAGATTGATGCATAACCTATCCCTTTACTAAGGTACTAGACAGTTCTCCTATGTTCATTATCGGGTAATATTCCATGTAAATGTTTGAATCGAGCAAAAAGTAAATGAGCAGATGATAAGGTTGTACCTTTTTTTGTGTATATGGGCCATCCAGAGAAAGAGAACTTAAATTGAGATGAAAACTTTTCCTATACCTCTGTCGTTTTTGAAATTGAAGATGCATAGTGATTTTACGAACATATCCTTGAAACACTCAATAAATCACTCTTGCAACACAAAGCCTACACAAAAATAAAAATAATTTAATCAACGTCTCGGGAATGGAGAGTGTAGAAAGCAAAAATCTAAATTTTAATTGCCAGAATCAGGTCTAGTAGTCTTACATTTGAGGGTGAGAATCATTGAGGCGTCACCATTAGCTTCATATTCATACTCATAACACTCAAGTAGGGCTGAGGAAAAAAACACTCCTCCGCGGTGGGCGAGTAGTTAAGAAGAAGAAAATGTCACATAAAATCGAGCGGACAAAAATCAAATCCAAACATCTGAAACTTACATTTGGTAAACACATCGTGCTATCGAATTCCCATTAATCTAGTAGTATGACTTAGGGGCGTGCATGGGTCGAGCGGGTCGGAGTTGACCCCAAACCCAACCCGACATGTCGGGTAACAGTATTTTAGGCCCCGAACCAGAACTGAACAAGTGATAAGAATCGTCCGCGAGCCCAATTTTTAAGTCGGGTCGGGTCCGACCAAAAACCAAAATTAATCTTTATGAATTGGTCGGGTCGGGTAAGAAATACAGCAACCCGACCCCCGAACAAAAATCTGGGCCTTGTTCATTTAGCACATTTGGGTATTTTTGTTTTGGTAGTGGGTGGAGAGAGAAATAGGGTAATGATTGGAGAGAGGTGTAATGAGTGGAGAGAGAAATGAAATTAATAATTGGGAAAATAGAGTAATGATTGAAGAAAGATATGGGGTAATGATTGGAAAACAAAGTTAAAACAAAGTAAATATGCTAAACGAACAAGGCCCTGATTTTTAACAGAAAATGAACCCGTACCCGACCGAACCACATATTCAACCCCGCCCGAAACCCTTCTGGTCGGGTCGGGTCGGGTAGACGGGTTTTTTGCACAGGCCTAGTATGACTACTATTCTAACAACAAAACTATATGATTACACAGCTTCTAACCATTAGATTCCAGCAATAAACACAATATATCAAACATGTAATCAAATATTCCGAAATAGGCCCATCAAATTGTGCATCAATTTCAGCACCAAATTGTGTTATTTGTAGCATCTAAACACAATGTTTCGAATACAAAGCATGGATCATGGGCACAGATGCAAATACAACCACAGAAATAGGCAAACTTAAAGAAGGAAAAAAAATAAAATAAACATTCAAAAATATCGATTAAGAAGATAGGGAACAAATAAATTGGTTAAACCATATTGTAAAAGAAAAAGAAGAAAGCCATAACTAATCAATTCGGAAAAAAAAAAAAAGGGCATACGAAGCAACAACAATCCATAATACGTAATTGAACTTGTGAAAAAAAAATAGTGTACACAAAGAAGTCAAAGAAAATGAAAACGACGACGCTGACAAATTCATGAACAGTCAAACTTGAAGAAGGAAAAGAAACAATATAACTGTCAAATACAAAGTTGAAGAAGAAAGGCAACAAATGGACTAAGAAAAAAAGACAGAAATCGAAGAAGAAAACCATAAAATAATCAAAGCCGGGAAAAAGAAAAACACAACATAAAGATGAGGAATAAGTAGACTGATAAGCAACACAAAATAAGAACAAAAATAACCCAAAAAAATTCTGAAAAACAACTAGCACCCTATAAATGTCAAATTAATAGAAAATTGCCAACAATGCATACAAATTCAAAATCGCCATAAGAAGATAGGTAAAACTAAATTGGTTAAACCACTGCTAAGCAAGTCATAACTAATCAATTTGGGAAAAAGCAAAGCATAGCGAATAACTACCAATACTGTAATTACTAATCCAACTCGTGAAAAGAAAATAGTGTACACAAACTCACGAAGACAGAGAATATGAAAACGACGAGGATGACAAATCCATATACATTCAAACTTGAAAAGGACGAAGAAGAAGACAACAAAAATAACTATCAAAAATAGAGATTAAGAAGAAAGGAAACAATTAGGCCGGAAAAAAAGACAGAAAGAAGAAAAACACAATATAACATGAGAAACATAATATAAAAAATCAAATTTGAGAAAAAGAAAAACACAATATAACATGAAAAAGATAAAGAGATGAAAATGAGAATAAAAAGAAAGAGGAGGAACAAATAGACCGAAAAGCAAAAACAGAATAAGAACAAAAATAATCCAGAAAAAATCCGAAAACAACTAGCACTCCATGAATATTAAATTAAAAGAAAAAATACAAAGCTTAAGGAGGAGAACGACGAAAAGAAGAAAAATAGTCCAAAATTGCCTGCAATCCATAGATATTCAAAATCGACCAAAAAAAAAATAGACAATAGAGGAGAAGGATGTGGAGGAGAACAAAGAAACAATAAGAATATCGAGAAAGACAAAGTAAAAGCGAAGATAAAATAGTTAAACTTGAAAGAAAATTGAGACCAAAACATAAACAAGTGGCAAAAATATAGCTTAAGAAGATAGAGAAAAGAGATATAGTGATAGGTCCACTATAGACATTTCATAAACCCACAAGTCCACCCAATAGTTTTGTACAGCCACAAGTCCATACAACCTAAACCCTAGGATACCCTATGAAAGTGCCTAAAACCCTAAACCCTATGAAAGTGCCTATACTACTAAAACCCTATAATAGAAAAGTGCACCTTAAAACCCTATGAAAGTGCCTAAATCTTAGGGTACCCTACCCTATAATAGCAATCTAAAATCTTATGAAAGTGCCTAAACCCTAGGGTATCCTACCCTACTCTAGGGTACCCTAAAATGGACTTGAAACCTTACAAAATTAATAGATGGACTTGTGGACTTGTGGACTTAAGACTAATTTTTTTAAAAATAAATTGGTTAATCCAGATTGCAGAAGCAAAGCATAACAAATCAATTTGGGGAGAAAAATAACAGAACATAAGAAACAAATAACAATCCATAATAAGTAATCGAACTATTGAACAAAAATAGAGTTTACACGAAGAAGACAAAAAAGATGAAAACTATGAGAACGATAAATCCATAAACAATCAAACTTGAGAAAGAAGAAGAAGAAAAAATAAATAAGTGTAACGACAATGAAATGAAATGTATGATCACAACAATGAAACTAAAATTGAGCCATGTGAGAGATACTATTTGTACCTTCATTTGGTTCCATAAATGGTCCAGAAATCTTTGTACAAGGGAAAAAATCAACCGATTATCCTCAGCTCTCATGAAATCAAGAACAATCAAGGCAACGAAGGCAGTGATCTGCAAAAGGAAGTCCAAGAGAACTGCCAAGGCCCAGGGCTGAAGAACAATGTGGGATGGAAGTCAATTAATAAGAGCCTCAAATAAGAAAACAAGTGATACCTGCAACATAATGATATGAACTGTTGTTGCCGCTACTAGGGGTGTGCACAGGGTGGGCGGGGCAGGTTTGCACCGAACCCGCCACCCGACCCGACCATGTCGAGTAGGCATTTTCTAAACCCGTAACTGATCCGTGTAACTAGCAAAACCGTCTGCCAAACAGCTCCTCTTTTTTCGGGTCAGTTGGGTTGGCTGAAACTACAAAAGAAATTTGAAAATGAGATGGTTTCAGTCACAAAAACCCACAAAAAATCAGACTGAAACAACAAATTTAAAAAACGTAACAAAATGAAATCAAAAATCCAACTTTGAAGAGAGAGACACGGTGGAGAGTGGACGCTATTTACCAAAAATGGATAGTGGACGCCGGACGGTGTGCGTGAGAGAGAGGGACAATTGGACAGTCTGCGGCGTAGGCCCTCGCCGGCGGCATTTTTCAGATCTGGAAGTTTTCGATCAGTGTAGGGTTTTGGGGCGGCTGGTACAGGGGAAAGTGGGAACGTGAATAAAAGAGGGAAAGAGAGTGAGCGTGCACTGTGCAGTGAAACGAAATGTGTGGGTAAAGAGGCAAAGCCAATTTGGAGTCCAATTAAAGGGTAACACGTGTATAAAGTCTCAAAATTAGCAATTAACACATCTGGCCTTTTCTCTGGAAACAGCTACGAATTTTGGGATGTGGGAAAGTGGGAACAGGAATATTGGCCTTTTTATACCTAGGGAATGATAAAAAATATACGTGCATGTATAAGTGTCGGGTCAGGTCGGATTCACCGGTTTTACCGGATGCTGATCCGAAAACTGATTTTTTAAAAGCATTCAACCCGTACCTGACCGATCTACCTGTTCAACCCGGCCGAAACCCTTCGGTCGGGTCGGGTCGGACCCACGGGTTAGTCGGGTATTTGCTCACCCCTAGCTGCTACTACCTAAGGTAACTGAATTAAGATATCAGAAATTCTCTAACCTGCAAACATAGAAAATACACAGCATGCTGGCATGGGAATAAAACTTCCAACTGCAAATGCTAAAACCTCGAAGAGACTAGCAAGTGTTATGGAAGGTTCAACTTCTACAAGTGCATTGCTTATCCATCTTTCTAAAGGCAATTCCAATGGATGCTTCTTAACAGCATGCACCACATATATTATCTACCCCAACCTGAGGGAAATTCTCAAGATACAGTGGAAGCTAGAGAGAGATTTATCAACAAAATTGTGCCGAACCATACTACACCATTCATTTTTATTGAAAAGATTTCGCGTCAACCTTCCAATAAAACACGTGTAGCATTTGTACTAGCCATTGAATTTGCCACAAAATGTTGGAACCAAAAGACATAGATATACCTAGGTAGTCCCAAAACCTTAAGGTACACACAAAAGGCAAATATACCAACACATAAAAGTGATTAAAAAAAATGTGGAAAACCTCATAGAATATGATGTAAACAAACAAACCTCAAAAGAGGAGAAAATACGATCTATGGCATAAGAAGGGAATTATATATGAGTTTTGAACCACAGACAGAGCCATCTAATACCACGTTAAACCAATTCTCAAAATAATTCCCTTAGTAGAAGAGACACCTTGTGGGTAGCCACTCGGAGAGATGTGACAGGGCTTTTTTTTTTTTTTTTTTTTTTAGGTGAGATGTGACAAGTTAAGACATAACATCACTCAAACACAAGAATATGTAGTGTTTTCCACATTTACCATATCTAGGAAAAATAAAATGCAACTTGCCAAAAAGGATTCTTAAACAATTGGAACTTACAGCAAAAACAAGAAAAGGGGTGACTTCCATAACGGTAAGGGCAGATTTTATTCCAACAGCACTGAAGAATCCAACTGATACAAGAACTGAGAGCATGACCAGCATAACTCTTGAAAGGCCAAGCAATACCTGAAAGCCAACCACTGAATTCTTCAGAGGTAACAAAGAATATATGGTTGGAGTTTAAAGCAAAAAATGATAATTTCAATAAACAAGGGAAAGCTTATGAATAAAACCCACCAGAAAATCAAGGAGATCCTTCGGAGTGGATGATGCTAATTAGAGTCATATTTTAACAAACCAATTAAATGACTACACAACAAAAACTGAACAGCTAATCTAACAAAATCTACGATAAAACATTTGAGAACTATTAGATGCTGTATTGTTGGAGAAACCTAACAAGTTCTGTTGCTATAGGTCCATAGTCCAAAGCTTCATCTTATCGCTTAGTTGAGGGGCACGAGGAAAATAACCTAATTCTGAAGTTTTACACCCTAAATGAAGACATCATGAAATATATAGTAATCCCAAACCTTGAATCAAGTTTTATCCTCAAATAAGGGTCCAATAATGAAAGATTTGTTAGTTCCACTCCAGTTATAAGCTATTTCATCGTAGTTGCATTATTTAGGATGTTTTTGGACCCAGCAGAGAGTATGGAGGACCAACTGTTTCTTATAGATACACTTGTTGATATGCATATCTATCATATAGCATTCCCTTTGATGCCATTTCTATTGAAGTCTTTCTTGTTTTTTTAACAAAACAAAAAAACCAGACAGACTATCATATGAACCCCAATGTAAAAAAGGTATGAATCAAAACATCAAACAATTAACTATTTACAATTAAAAGTTTAAGTAGGTGAAAACAAGAATTGAACATACCTTAGATGAAATATAAAATGAAGAGAAGCGAGGTGTCGCCCAAAGTGGATATTCAAGCAAACATCAGTACATCACAAGATAGCTTATCTGAAATAGCATAAGGTGCAAAAAGATCAAAAATAAAATTGCAGGGTCAGATTGAATTCACAATGGCATGGCTGACAAAATGCATTATCACATCAGTGGAGCTTTCAGATGAAAAGGCAAGTGTTAAATTTTTTGACTGCACCATTGGCAAAAGTTCCTCAGATTATGTAGTGTGAGTAGCCATGCAGCCAAAATGGTGTTATAAATCCCACACCATTTAAAATGTAGGAGTGAGGAATCTAACCCGAATTTACATACACATCACAACTGTGTGGATCCCACAAAAAGTCATTAGGTTAGAATTGAGATTGTTCTCATCCAATGGTTGTGCACGTTTCAAAAAAGGCGATTACAGGTGTTGAAAATATCCCTACCTTTGTAAGAGAATGTCGGGACACAAACGAAGAGTTTACTCACTAAGTCACACCAAGTGTACTAAGTAATTTTATACATATGTTCATATGTGGATCATGTTCTTGTAAAGACTTCAAATCATAGGAACTAGAAATCGCCGCATGCCACCAATCACCCCCCAAGAGAAGCTTTCATATTACATCTAAAACCAGCGAAGGCACAGACCATTATTGCAAGGAAACTAAACCATGAAAATGAAACCCAACATATTTCCCTAACACTACCTGTAATCTATAGACTAATTACCCAAAATATAAAGCTGGAAAAGAACGTCCAAGCATATTCCGATGAGCAATGACGAGAATAGTCATTCAGGCTTCAAAGGGCCTTAGTCGAGAACTCCAAAGGGGCTAAAGTTCTTTCTCTCTCTGTTTGCATCAACCTGAAATAGAAAAGAAACCAGAAAAGAATGAAACGCAAATTTTCCTCAATAAAGGATGAAAACATATACTAAGCAAAAACGTAATACATTGTTGCGTGACAGCCGATAGGTTAATGCCGCCTGAACATAACGTTAAAAACAGTAATAAAAAAAAATGAAGAAGAAGAAGAAGCCAATATATAAATTATAAAAACACACATTCCAATATAAATTGAAACCCACAAATTCAAAAATTCAGCCGACATATACACATATATCCGCCTATACACACACACACGCACCATTATAAATTCCAAGAACCTACCGGAAAACTCGCCGGGGAGTGGAAGCAAACTAAGTCGAACTCGAAGCAAAGCGAGAGAGGAGTCACTGAAGCAATTCGATCCACGGGCGACGGCCGTCGCAGGCGAGGCACTGTAGCGTAGGTTTTGATTCAGGAATCCGCCGTCATCGATTCCGTTTCTGCCGTCGTCGAGGGCAAGGGAGGTTGCTCGGTCTGCGTCGAGGGCAAGAGAGAGAAAAAGAGAGAGGGAAGCGAGGGCAAGGAAAATCTCGCCACAGCAAGCGAGGCGTTTTGGCGGCGGAGTAACTAGCGAGGCCGGAGCGAGGCTGTTGGGTGTTGTTTTGGGAGCTTTTCGTCGCCCATTTGCCGGAAATCTCCAGCAGCCTCGGCTGCTGCTGGAGATGCTCTACATAGAGGAATCGCAGAGAGGCGAAGAGAGAGAGAGAGAGAGAGAATGTTTTAAGATTCGAAAAAGAAGCTGCGTGAGGGAGGATTGAGGAGATTCAGGAGCGCTTAAAGATACGCTGATCTGAGAGAGAGAGAGAGAGAGAACGGCTAGAATTGGAGAGAGAGACATCAATGAGGCGGTTAATAAGATACGAGATCGCGTGCGTGAGCTTTAGAAATCCCAAATTAATTGCAAAATTTACATAGACTTGTCACTTAGTACTAGAGCGTCCATTTTAATTGCACACGTGGGGCAACCACAATTGTGATTTATGAGTGTGATTGTTTGTGTGTTTGGTTGCGATTTTAGAAGAATTGTTTTAAATTATCACCATGTTATTGACTGATATTTTTCTTCTATACTATTGGATATCCAAGCCAGTTTGCACATAACTTAACTAATTTTGGGATCTGAAATTAACGACTTAGCAAGTCCTCCAATAACCTCCATGGAATTCGAACATACAATCTCATTGAAAATAAATACTTATTGACTTTTTCATATCTGCTTAGTCAAATCCTTTGGGATTGTCATTTTCCCATGTTTCAACGCCATAATTTTTATTACACCTTTCGTCTCATAAAGTTTGTTCCCTTTGATATTATGTACAGTTTTTTTTATCTTAAAAAAAAATGTATTTGCATCAAGATCTATGAAAAGATTCATATTGTAAAAAAAAAAATTATGTAAGTACATTATTTTTAAGTTTAAAAATACACGTAGTTTCGTAAGTAGCCAACTTTTCGAGGGGTACATTATTTCTTACACCCCATTTAAGATTAACCCCAAAACCATCTAATCTAGAAAGAAATAGGACTGCTTATTTTTATTTTGCTAAACGAAAAGAATATGAGTATACACACCATGCAAATACCCCCACGTACATACGTCTTAGGCATCTGTTTTGGATCCCGCAAAGATAATTCAAGCTGCTCATTTTATTCAAAATAATGTTGTTTAAGAACCTTGAAAAAATATCAACTCATTTGGATATTGGTAAGAGCGTTTAAAAAATATCCAACTTTGCTTTACAATTCAAGCCACATCCAATTTTGCTTCAGAATTTATGCCTAAATTTAAAAGCAAAGTTGGATATTTCGTAAACGCTCCTACTGATATCCAAATCAGCTGATATTTTACAGGAACCGTCAACATGTTTTGAACAAAATAAACGACTCAAATCATCTTTGTGAGACCCAAAACGGGTCCCAAGACGTATGTACACAATGTATGTACTCATAGCACGGCTGGAAAGAAAATAATTTTTATATATTATTATTTATGTTGTATAAGAAACAAACGAAAAATTTAAAATAAAAAGTGTTTTAAAAGCCACCCAAAAATTCTCCCATCCGTTGCCTCATATGGGCCTAACTCATGGGCTTGAATGAAGTCAACCTGCCTAGTCCATCAAAGCCCGTTACTAGAATCAGCTAATGGTTTTATGGGCTTTCCCGGCCCATGCCGATAACGAGCCTTATTACCATAGGCTCCGTTCTGTTGTCGAGAAAGTTGTGTGGGAAATTAGTTCCCAGAAAAAGTGAAGTGATGTGAAGTAAAAGAAAAAGAAAATTATTTTCCAGTGAGTGTTCATTTGACAAAAGAATTTTGCAAGAAAAATTTAGGTTTAGTTGTTCATTTGTCAGGAAAAAGAAACTTTCGAAAAAATTTTGTGAGTGTTCACTCATTTTCCTTTTCCCGTGAAGCAAAATCCTGTGTTTTTTGCAGGATTACTTTTGCATGAAAGTAATTCCTGCATGAAAACTTAAATTGGTAAGTTCTAGAATTTTCCTGCCAACTGAACATTATGAAAGTTATGAGAAAATTGATTTTCCCATCATTTCCTGTACTTTTCTGGCAATAGAACAGGGCCATAGTGCCCATTGGGCAAAAAATTAGTTCTACTGTGTAAAGTCCGCAGCCCAATATTCAAATGGAACCCGAGCACTATTTTGGATTTATCAGAGTAGGAATGAATTATCGTGGAATAGATACAAGCATGACCATGTTTTTTTTTCCTAACTCAAGCCTCAAGTTGTCCGGATCAGCTCCGGCACCTCAATTAAATCCTGAAGGACCAATTTCACCGTCCACCAATGAGTCTAATTAACTACTCTCTCCGTCCCAGAAAAGATGTCCAAAATCACTCTTGACACCTCTTAAAGATATTATATATCTTTTAATTTATAATATTTTTTATGATTTTAGAAATTTTGTTTAATAAAATTAAGTGAGATCTACAAACGATATCCATATTACACATGAAAAACATACTCCTAGAATGTCAATAACATTTGAAACTTTAGTTATCACATCTAATGGCTGAATCCACCATCCAACAGAGAGCGACTTTTGGGTTTGGGCAACCTCTCTTAGGCTCATTTCATACAAAAACATTAGACTAGGACAACTTTATAACCATGTGAAGCATGATTACAACAATGTACAGGAATATACAAGCATACAAATGTTATACGTGGATATGAATATGATTTTCACTCCACTGAGAAAACTACCCTTTACCTAGTGAAGATGAAAAATAAATAGGGCAAATTATAGTTACCCCCCTCTAACTATGCCTCGCGTACACTTACCCCCTATAACTTTTTTTTTTGGCATTTTACCCCTTCAAACTAACGGAAATTCAAACGGTCATAACTTCTTCGTCCAATATCGAAAATATGCAAATTATATATCGATTTCGAGGTCTTGAAGTCAGTTTTCTAATGACACCAAAATCACATCACGATTCAAAGCACACAGAAAGTTATGATCAAAAGAGTAAGGGCTGGTAGACAGAAAGACCGTTTTGATCATAACTTTCTGTGTGCTTTAAATCGTGACGTGATTTTGGTGTCATTAGAAAGCTGACTTCAAGACCTCGAAATCGATATATAATTTGCATATTTTCGATCTTGAACGAAGAAATTATGACCGTTTGAAGTTATGACCGTTTGAATTTCCGTTAGTTTGAGAGGGTTAAGTGCCAAAAAAAAAAAGTTAGAGGGGGGTAAGTGTACGCGAGGCATAGTTAGAGGGGGGTAACTATAATTTGCCCAAATAAATATAAGTTTTCAAAATGATTTTTTGCAATTTGTTTTTAAATTTGCACTTTCTTTTCTATTATTGATAGTTGATATTAATACCAAGGAATCGGATCATCTCCAGTTGCCCAATGAGACCAAAGGATCGTGTTTAGAACATTTAGGATCGTTTTTTTTTTTTTTTCCATTCGTTAAACCTAGTCTATTCTATCCCAGGAGACTTTGGGAGAGAGATGGATGCTTACGGAAATTAAATTCTGCCCATATGTATAAGAGTATAAGAGAGGCATCAACTCTTCTTTTACCTAAAGCAGACAACTCTCTATTCGATAGAGAACTATCCAAATAAGGGAAAAACAGATCTAGGCCTATAATCCATTTTAGAAAACCTAATGCTTGACTCTGTAGAAGAAGAATTCACATATTTATGGCCAAAATTCTATCCCTTTCAACACTCCTGTTCTCAGCTCACAAACCTACTTGTCCCAAATAGTTACCGCTTACAATATGTGAACTAAATAATTGAATGCCTCTATGTTTAGATCCTCCCAGATATCTAATTTATGTAATAAATATACAGAAAGCTATGTGGATTATCACACCATAAAAATAGCCAAAAGGAACAAACGAAGGGGACTCATATACAAAGAAGCCAAAACAATTGCATTTCCAACCAAATTCCTAATCATGGTTTACTGAATGAATGATGCAAAACACAATGTTTTAAAACATCCAGTCAATGCTTTAAGGACACATACGAATTCAAGACGACGCGATGGGTGTGGAGTTATTTACTGTCGTCCCCACGTGCTGAATAACAAATCCAAAGATCTTCCTCTTCAGCTGCTCAATCTTCCCCCTCAGAAGGTCATCCTGTTTTGACACCACACGATCCAACCATTCGTTGACTCGTTTCAGCTGCGACAGCACTGCAGCAATCGGACGGCAGTCGATGCCACCATCAGAACTACCCTTCCCAAACACTCGAAAACCAGCATCCAGGGACTCCTCAACAAACCGTATGAACCACATTTGCATCTCCGATTGCAAATTCACCCCAAGTTCCACAGTTTCATTCATTCCAAGACCCCTTGTCCACCTCCCGGTAGAAGTTTCTATATGGAGTGAGGAAGAAGATATTGTATGGGTTTTGGAAGGTGCATTGAGAGATTGTCGTTTTGATGAAGTTTTATGTGGTTTTGGCGGGGAATTAATTTTGTGGTCGGTTAAGAGAGAGACGATTTCAAGATCTGTGGCCAGAGCAGCTTCTACCCAAGAAATGGATTTGGATGACTGTGTTGGAATATTGTCATTAGGAGTGATGGTACAGCGGTTAGTTACAATTGATTCAGCTGTTGCAGTATATTTCATGACTTTGTCGTATATTGACATGAAGAGGTCGATAGTGGGTAAAGGATTCCCTGCCTTTGATGTGGAACAAAGATCTGAAAACATGCTGAAATAGAAGGCATAATGAATAACAGGTACATGAAAATATAAGAAATATGACACATATTAGACTGCAAAAGCTGATTGTAATAGCTAAAATCTTTAGAGCATCTCTAGTGCTATGGCTAAAAATTGTGTGTTATATGACACAAAGTGTATAACGTAGGTCCCAATTTTTGTTTGTTAAGAGTTTATAAATTTAGGAGGTGAATGTGTGTTGTAGTGATGCAGTAAAGATGTGTGGTAGTGTAAAAAATGGATCCTAATGTGTGTGTTAGTAAATGAAAACAAAAGGTGACAATGGCCAATTCGCATTTGTCATTTACTACTTTTCGAGAGTCAAGGACAAGTCTCTGCCTCCAATCAAAGACACCAATTCCCTCTCTCCTTTTCTCTCTTCCTCTCTTCATTTATCTTCTCCACTACAGTTAGCTCAACAGTTAGTGTTAGTTAGAGTTAACCAAGTAGTTAGCAAACCCACTAGGAAGCCCAAAATGGAGTTAGTTAACTAAGTCAGAAAAATTCTGACCAAACCTGCAGTACTAGAGATGCTCTTATGTCCTAGCCAATATGAATCACTGTTTACGTGCTTGTGTGCGCAAGAAGGAAGATGATTTACCTTAAGCTCCGCACGATAGACTCAGTGGCAATGGCCTCTTCCAGCGCTTCAGCTGCAGCTGTAGAAGCAATAGCCCTCCTCTGTATAGCTTCCTGAATTTTGTCAACATGTCAGAATCAGAAGTGAATAAGTGAAAAAGACTAGGCCTAAACAATGAAAAAATAATTCCAATCAGCCTATATAAATTTAATTTTGGACTCTTTAGCATGGAAACGCAAGTGAATAAGTTATTAGAAAATTATATATTCAATTGGTTTTGACTTAAAAAAAATCTCTATAATAGTATAAATGTCTTTTCTTTCCATAATTATATTAATATGCTTCTATACTCGTTAACCAAGTATGATTTTGAAAAATCAAATTCTTCTACTAATTAGGAAATTCAAAAGAATCAAAACTAATCGTGTTCGAGTCGTGTCATTTCGAGTTAATGTGTCGACACGGAAAATTAAACCATTATTCGTGTCCTTATCGAGTTACGCGAGTAAAATTCGTGTTTGACCCATTTAATTATCGTGTTGGCAGGTCATGTCATACTCGTGTTCTATTTCAGCACTAGCTAGTTAAATAGAAATAATAATCTTCGTATTTACCTTCCCGAGCTTCGCAAGGCTCGTAGAGACTGCATCCAGCGGAATACTGCCATCAGTCCATTTCTTTTCGTGAACAGTGATTACTGGAGTTGCGCTGGTTGGCTTCTCAGGTTCCAAACCAGATTCCATCAAGCTAGATTTTGTTGTTTTTCCACTGATCTCAGAATCTTCTTTATTGGATTTTTGGCTACTCGCGTCACTTAGACGCCTAGAAATAGCAGCCTGTGAAGTTGAATGTAAAAAGCAAGCAAATGGACATTGTAGTGTGCATCATCTAACTATTATTATGTGAAGGTGAACAAAGGAAACATGAAAATGAACAAAAGAAATTAGAAGGCTGATTGCAAAATTCATAAGCACGACGCTTTAATAGCAAACCCGAAATGAGTAAATTAGCATAAACTGCCAAAAAGCCCAAAACATACTTGGTTGAGAATTGGACAGATCACCGGAAGGGTGTTTGTCAAACACACACACACAGAAGGAGGGG
>BPLS01030714.1:15500-26650 GCA_019656275.1 Rhododendron kiyosumense | reverse complement strand
TGTGATGCATTCATTATGGACATATTATGTATTGCATTTGGGGTTGGGTCAACAGATGTAAAGCAGGGAATCAGAAAGCAATTTTAAAATGTTTCCGCATGAGAAATGGGAAAGCTGTATTTGTTTACAATGGATTTTAACATTACCTTAAAACTGAATGTCATGTATCTTTTACAGCCATGCTACCTGGACCAGCTATACCTATTTTGAATCAGGTAATATGAACTGTAATGTGTATCTCAAGCCAAGATTGCTGGCAAAGTAATAACTCGTGCGCTTTTTGGAAAGATTAGTCTGTTGAATCGTATACTATTGTTTTACAATCTAAACTTTTTTTTTCTTATTGCTCATTGATAACTACCATTTTGCTGTTTATCGAGATATGATCATTTTGTATAAAAGCCTAGTAAATTACTCAAATATACACTGTATGGTGTTTTGTGATTGAGTTATTTTGGAATAGTCTTGTGGTAAATATCTCAGAACTTGCTGAATGAGTTGCTTAACCATTGTAATTATGGAACTTCTTAACCTACTTTAATATACCAAACGCCAATTTAACTTCGACCCAACTCTTTATGTAACCCATTTCACCTCGTCATATAACACCACCTATCCCTTGTTCCCAGTATTCTCGCTAGTAGTTTTGGCTATAGGCCGTAACTTGTGTACTCCAACATTTTTCAGGTCAAAACGTAGTTACATGATTGGTGTCAACCTTTATTTATGATGATTGATTGCAAGTTCCTAACGATTACCCTCACATAAATTCCTTGAAATGCAACGCCACTGATTACTCTCTTCTAAACATTGCTTCTTCTTGTGGACTTTCCTTCCAGACATTTTTGGTGTGGCAATTGGCCTTTTCTACACTTCTCCTAGGGACAAAGTACTCGTGGAGTAAGATTGGTGGCTGCTTGCTTGTTGCTGCAGGAGTAGTTGTAGCAGTTGCAAGGTACTTCAATCTTTCTGTCACCAACATTTTAAGAAAGAACATGAATGTAGCTTTTAGAATTTTCTGTCATATGTTCTATGAGCATACTATAAAGAATTACGGTAATACAGTATAATGAGCGGTGCCAGCAAGATTCATATGGACACGGATGTTCATGTAGTAAATGTCTTAGTGTTGGTTGTTGTCAGAGATGAGAAAAAGTGTATAGGGTGTTAATGAACCCTAACACAAATAACTATTATTTATATTAAGAGATAACTTGTTACAAGACTTGTTTAATCAATGTGGGACAAAACTCATAACAACTACTTAAATATTCCAACACTCCCCCTCAAGCTGGAGAATAGATATCACAAAGTCCCAGCTTGCTATATAACAACTCTAACCGGGGCTTGAACAATGACTTAGTAAACATGTCAGCTAACTGAGCACTAGTAGACACAAAGGGAGTAGCTATCACACCACCAACTTTCTCACGCACCAGATGACAATCAACTTTAATATGCTTAGTCCTCTTATGAAATACCGGATTGGATGCAATGTGAATTGCTGCCTGATTATCACAATACATATTCATTGGCAATTGCACGCCAAATCCTATCTCCTCAAGAAAAGATCGCACCCATACAATCTCACATGTCGTGTGGGCCATAGCTCTATACTCTGCCTCTGCACTAAACCGTACAACCACTGTTTGTTTCTTACTCTTCCAGTTGACAAGGTTTCCATCGAGAAAAACACAATATCCTGTAGTGGATCTCCTGTCAGAAGGTCCTCTTGCCCAATCAGAGTCAGTAAAAGCCTCAATACGTAAGTGACTATTAGCTCGATAAAACAAACCACGTCCTGGATGAGCTTTGAGATACTTTACAATTCTAAGAACAACCTCCCAATGTGGAAAACGAGGAGCAGACATAAACTGACTCACAATACTAACTGCGAACGAGATATCTGGACGTGTAATAGTAAGATAGTTCAATTTACCAACCAAGCGACGATATTGGTCATGGCTAGAAAACAGCTCCCCCTGATCAACACACAGTTTGACATTAGGATCCATAGGAGTTTCGACAGGCTTCGACCCTAATAAACCAGTCTCATCTAGAATATCTAGTACATATTTTCTCTGTGATAAACTAATGCCATCTTTAGATCGTGCAACCTCAATACCCAAAAAATATCGCAACCTTCCCAGATCTTTGGTATGAAACTGGCTCTGCAGAAATACCTTCAACTCATCAATACCTTTTTGATCATCGCCCGTAATAATAATATCATCCACATAAACAATCAATAATACTTTCACTCGGTCAGATGAGAGAGAAAACCGAATGATCAGACTAACAGCGACTCATCCCAAATTTCAAAACTGCATCACTGAACTTACCAAACCAGGCCCGAGGAGACTGCTTAAGACCATATAGTGCTTTGCGAAGACGACATACTTGATTACGCTCCCCCTGAGCAACAAACCCAGGTGGTTGCTCCATATAAACTTCTTCCTGGAGATCCCCATGAAGAAAGGCATTTTTAACATCCAACTGAAATAAAGGCCAACCAAGATTGGCTGCAAGGGAGATAAGAAGGCGAACAGATCCAAGCTTGGCAACTGGAGAAAAAGTTTCAGCATAATCAACACCATAAGTCTGAGTATATCCCTTAGCAACAAGACGAGCTTTGTAACGCTCAACAGACCCATCAAGATGATATTTGACCGTAAAGACCCACCTACATCCAACAGTAGACTTTCCTGGCGAAAGAGGAACCAACTCCCAAGTGCCATTGTCATGTAGAGCAAACATCTCAGTCTCCATAGCTGTCCGCCACTCGGAAATAGATAAGGCCTCATGAATAGTGTTAGGAACAAAAATAGACAAAACAGAAGTAGTAAAAACACGAAGAGACGGAGACAAGTGAGCTTAAGAAACAAAACGATTAATAGGGTGAGAAATGCAAGACCGAATACCTTTGCGAAGAGCTATAGGAAGGCCAGGTGATGGTGGAGGTGGAGGTGGAGGTGGTGGTGGCGGTGGTTGTGGAACTAGATCTTGCGACGGAGGAGGCGCGGCGGAAGGCACTGGTGGGGCTGTTAATACTTTCTGCCGACGGACATACACCTGCAAGGGTGGCACAGATGGTACACAAATAGGAAACACAAACTCAGTCTCAGGAAGGTCAACTGGAGTACGGTGACCCAAGTAAAAGGGTAATGACTCATTAAACGTGACATCAGCACAAACAAAATGACGATGTATAGACAGTAACACTTATACCCTTTCTGAGTGCGCGAGTATCCCAGGAAAATACACCGAATTGACCGTGGATCAAGTTTGTCCCGATCAGGATCAGGTGCACCCGAACACTCTTAGGGGTAATGAGTGGAGAGGCCGATCAGGAAATAAAACCGTATGGGGTATCTGGCTGCCTATGACTCTAGATGGCATACGATTGATCAAATAACATGCTGTAAGGACAACATAACTCCAATAAGACTTAGGAACTTGCATTTGGAATAACAGAGCACGCATAACCTTTGATAAATGCCTAATTTTGCATTTGGCAACTCCATTTTGTTGTGGAGTCTGAGCACAAGAAGATTGGTGAATTATACCATGATCATAAAAAAATTTAGAAAGAAAACTTAGAAAGAGAATTATGAAAATATTCACCCGCATTGTCAGAACGAAATATACGAATGCAAGTAACAAACTGAGTTTTGATCTCCATATAAATAACTTAAAAATAGAAGACAACTTTGACTTCTCTTTTATGAGATAAAGATACGTGACACGAGAGTAATCATCGACAAAGATAACATAATAATGGAAGCCAAAAACATTAGGGACACGCATTGGGCCCCAAATATCAGAATGAACTAATTGAAAAAGACGGGATACACGACTCTCAACCCTAGGATAAAAAGACACTCTATCATGTTTACTAAACTCACAGATTTCACAGGGCAAAACATCAACACGGCTACATGAAGGTATTAGCCGTTTAAGGTTCTAAAGGGATGGATGACCAAGACGACAATGATGTTGATAGGGTACCACCGAAGACCTACAGAGCTAGGGTGAACATCGTCGGTAAAGTAATACAGGCCAGCACGTTCAGTACCACTACCAATTTTCCGTCCCGTCTTGAGATCCTGAAACACACAACTATTGGGAAGAAATGTGACAAAGCAATTTAAAGATTTGGTAAGTTTACTGACAGACATAAGATTTAATGGAAAATGAGGAACATGCAATACAGAATTCAAAGTTAGAGAGGAAGCAACAGAAACAGAACCCAAACCAATAATATCAGTGGTAGACCCATCGCCTAAGGTAACATGAGATGGTTTATTAGTAGATTGATGGTCAGAAAATATAGTAGAAGTACCCGTCATATGATCAGATGCACCAGAATCAATAACCCAAGGAATAGAAAAAGGGGAAGATGCAATACAAGCACTAGAAGAACCTGTCTGAGATAGCGTAGCAATGGAGGAACTTGTCTGATGTGACACAAGGAGTTGGTACTCCTCCACAGAAATAGTCACCATAGCAGTAGAGTGAGTAACTTGCCGAACATCTTTGAAAGGAGTAACTCGATGAGCCTGAGGAAAACCATGTAGGTCATAGCAGTACTCCACTGTATGATTTGTTCCCCCACAATGAGTACACAATCTGAAAACACGGCCTCAATTATGGCCACCTCCTCCTGACATGCGGCCCCTATGACGAAAGCCACAACCACCATGACTAGAATTATGACCACCAAAAACATGGTCAAAAACCCGATCACTGTACCCAGAATCACGACCGCAACTATGGCCACGACTAAATGAAGAACTAAAAGCACCAGAAACAGCGGAAGTAGAATCAGATTTCATTGCAAAAATATCTCATACAATGAGAGGCAACTAGTCAACTATCGATAGATCAACCAACCAAATATGTCACCAACTACCGACCAATAAATAATCAACCCATCAATCTATTGAATCTAGTAATCGACGAAGAACCACCGAACAACTAATAAGCAATAAAATAGATCACCAAGTAATGAACATCATCAACTCACAAGACAAGATGATGGCCCAAATAAACAGAATCCGATAGCATCAAAGTCGAGAGAAATAACAACCCAACAACGAATCAGTAACCGACCTCCAATACGAACGAAATAATCATCAACTCAAGAAAAAACCGCAACAATAACTACTATGCTGCCAGTTCAAAAACTCAAGGCTAATACCAATAGCAATACCAAACAAATACTGAACCAAACACTAAACCAACACAAAAACAGTACCGCAGACCATCCATGAACACCAATCCACATCGAGAACAACTTGGCACAACCAAGAACGAAGGAGGAACATATTGTATCTCAAAAAATCACCTTAAATCATATCGCCAAGACCTTAGTTGCAGGAACCTTCAACTATGCCTGCGTTTCTTAGACGGAAACGCGCTTCTGCGTTCCTGTCGAAGGAAACTCCAAGAAACTCATCCCAATGACGACGGGAACTCGTTCCTTACCTATACGGGAACTTACACCCAAAAAACGGTTGAGAGACTTACGATTGAAGCTGCAATTGGTACCTTTAAAGTTGTTTTGTTCTTATTGGTGTGCACATTTGATCTTAACCTTCTAGAGTCATACTAATGCCTTTAACTTTTATGCCTACTTAACATGCACCATGTGAGGTGGGCCGGATTTTAGGTCCCGAATTAATAGGGTCAACATAAAGAATTGTGCTAGGGCAGAGCATGACCTGGATAGATTGGGCCCGGTTGGGATCGACCACCTCAATGGGCGGAGTAAGTCTGGACGGTGTAAGAATATTCTAAAAGGTGCTTAAGGGCAGTACCAGAGATCTAGTCGAGGTGGCAGTCCACCCTAATCGGGGAAGCTATCTTGATAAGCATTATCAAGTCTCCCAATAACAAGGGTGAAGCTCCGGAGATATAGGGATAACATGTATCCCAGATTGACTAGGTATCTTGGACACTAAGCAAGGAGAGCCTATTAAAAGTTTAAAACCCTAGTTTCTGTTGGAATATTTAAATAGTTGTTACGAGTCTTGTCCCACATTGGTTAAACAAGTCTTGTAACAAGTTATCTTTTAATATAAATAATAGTTATTTGTGTTAGGGTTCATTAACACCCTATACACTTTTTCTCATCTCTGACAATATGGTATCAGAGCTTAACCCTAACCTACCACCATAGCCACTGCCGCCCTACGCCACCCACCACCACCGTTACCTCCGCCATCATCTTGACGCAAAAAAAAAACCCTAAAACGACACTGTTCATGTGACACTGTTCATCGGGGACTGTTCATTGCGGCATCTGTTGGCGTCGATCTTGCCATTTTTTATCAAAAACCCTTATTCAATCTGCTTGTGTCTTGACCTTAGTTACACGAAGCGGGAGCGGGGACGGGAGTGGGGGCGGGGACGGGGGAGTGGATGATCGTAGAAGTGTGGGAGCGCCATTGGGAGCAGTTAGGAAAAATTATTAAAATTATAAATATATTTTAGAATTTTATATTGTTAAATGTCAATATAAAAATATTATTCTACCACATAAAATATTACTATTAAAATTATAAGTTTCTAGTTATATTTCAACATTTTTATGGTAGCACATGGTTACACAATAGAGCTCCCTTCATATTCTGTTTCACTCTATCTATAAAAAATTGCATCTTCACGTGCACGATAGGGTTGCACTTGAGGGAGGGGTAGCTTGATGTACACTGTTGGAATCATTTCCTAACAGCTTAAGCTTTTGGGACTACTAGTAACTAAACAAAAAGAAGCAATGCTTCCTTTCGAAAAAAGAGAAGCAGCAATACTTTGATGGCTTAGACATTAGACAAGATTTTGTCTGCAATAACAAGCCTTGTACAAAAACGTGTATGTTTATACTATTGGGGATCTCCCACAATGTTAGGCCTCAAATACAGGAAAGGGTCTCAATAAGTATCTAGTGTTACTATAAAACAACCAGAGGCATAAATTGGAATTGTTTATATAGCTTGACTCATAAAACTTAGTATGGCTTGTCAATAATTTAGCCAGAGCTTTCTAACCCAAAAACCCAAAAAGGAAAGGCCACCTTGGAATGCCAATATCTTTTCTTTCTTCAGTCTCTTAGCCTCTTATGGATTGCAGCAAGCCTCTTATGGATTGCAGCAAGTCTCCATGCTCTGCATGTTTTTGCTACACAAAGCAAGACAAACTTGACTAATCGAGTTGATCCAGTCAAAAACGTTGGTTTTGGGATGATTCTGATGCTCTAATACTGTTGTAGAATTAAACTTCATGAACTATTCTTGTCTAATGGATCTGCAGATTGGTTTCATTAAGAAGGGAATGTTATTTCTAACCTATGAACATTCTGGATAGGGTGCAATGGTGTGCTATGATGCTATATAAAGGAAACCCTGGCGAGAACATTTTGATTTGATTGTACATATTACCATGTCCTTTTCTGGTAGTAATCTCTCGTCTCCCATAAGATAGTCTCTTGTTACTTCCTGTCAATCATGATGGTCCACTGGTTTGAGACGCATGGTCTTGTCTCTGAAATTTGATTTGAGTGCAAATAATTAGTCTAATACCCTTGGGATAGGAGAAGGGGATGATGAGTTGCGCTGGGATCTTCAAAATCAGGATCCTTTCAAGTGAAATCCTTTTATCAAGCGCTTGGCGAGGATGGTGATTCATCCTTTCCGTGGCATTCGATTTGGAAAACTAAGGAGCTGTTGAAGGTTAGTTTTTTTGGGTGGTGTACCGTCCAAGGCAAAATTCTTACGATTGATAATTTGATTAGAAGGCGAAAAATCATTATCAATTGGTGTTGTATGTGTAAACGGGATGCGGAGACGGTTGACCATCTGCTCATTCATTGTCCGGTGGCATGGGATCTTTGGGCATTGGTGTTTTCTTGGTTTGGGATACAGTGGATTGTGTCTAGAAATGTCATGGAACTTCTTATTGCTTGGAGTGGTGTTAGAATGGGTAAGAGAAGAAAGAGTTTGTGGGCCATGATTCCGCTTTGTTTAATGTGGGTCTTATGGCGTGAGAAAAATTCGAGAGTTTTTGAAGGGGTGGAAAAACCCTCTGTCTAGGATAAAATCTTTTTTGGTGAATAACTTGTACAGTTGGGACAAGGGAGATTGTTTTCCATCCCTTGACCAATTCTTAGATTGGTTTGAGCTTTACTATTCTCTCGGCATTGTATAGGGCCTTTTTGTCATGCGGCCTTCTCTTGTGTACAGTTGGCATTCCCTTAATGCCTTCTTCTTAATATAACTATTTATTTATCAAAAACAAAAGGTATTTTTGTGCACTAAACTTCTGTGTCCTGTATAATGATCCTTTCCTCTTGCTATTGATTTTGTGGTTTATAATTACAGTGGGTCAGACGCCGGCCAAATGTTGTCTGGAATTGGGTTCTTGTGGCCAGTGCTGATGATTGCTTCAAGTGCTTTTCAAGCTGGAGCATCAATTCTCAAGGTTGTATTTTGTGTTGTTGCCCCATTCATAGGTACTCTTTATGAGAAAATAATTAACCTTTAATTGCCATGTGCATATCAATAGGAATCTGTTTTTATTGATGCTGCAACCCGCCTTAAGGTATGATGAGATCCTTTCCACTCAATGAATGGTGTTTATGTGTTTGTATAGTTCAAAGTCTCACAAAATTGTCGACTTATGCAGGGAAAGGTGCTTGACATATTTGTTGTGAATTCATTTGGATCTGGATTTCAGGTAATGTTTATGTAGCTTGCTGGAAGGCCTTGTATGTGCATATTTATATTCTTTGTTGCATGTACAATATCTCCATGTAAAAGCTTAAATGAGCAATATATTGGCTGTCAGTTTGTGCTTCTAGCAATTAACTTGTGCAATTCAAGGATTTGTTGTGGCATAAACTATTGATAGACACCCTTATGAGGTCTGGTGCCTCAAGTTTTAGCTTCCAACTCAGAACCTTAGAACTTCTGTTTTTCTGTCTTCTTCTTTTATTGATGCAATGGTTGGTAAATTTCGATTATGTAGAACACTTCCCCCTGGACACATTGCCTACCAAGAGGGGGAAAGGGGGAGACTGGGGGAAGATAGATAAGAGGCAGATAACCAATGCTTTCTGTGGCATTTTCAGTAAGAACCATATCTGTATAAGCTTTGATTGGTAACATATATGGTAGCACTCCTACAGTATGAAGGGAGGGAGGTTCATGAAGTGTTATTCCACATATCGTTGCAGATGATTAACTGTCTAGTTTTGGTAGTTGGTCATAATTGTGGCCCTGTAAACTCTGCCAACTGCAAGCTTCTAAGGCCCACTAAGAATTGCAGCCGTTGGAGAGGAGATTCCTCAAAAATTTGTTTGGGTTTTGGTTATTCTATTTAGCAAATTTAAGCCGTACATTGCCCACCTTTGAATTGAGCAACTGTAGATTTAGTTGGCTGAATGACTAAGCTTTATCTTGCATTTTTTTTTTTTTGGAGCTTTATCTGCCAATCCGTGCAACAAATACTGCTTATTGCATAAAAATGGATGGACTTTCCTTGATTTTGGATCTTGGATGAAGCTTCAGGTCTTTAATACAGTATTTTGTTTATCATCATGGAATCATGTCGTTTGCTTTGATTTCCAGGCTCTGTTTGTGCTTCTCTTTCTGCCTTTCCTGTCGAACTTAAGAGGCATCCCATTTTCTGAACTCCCTTCGTACATAAAGAGTGGAGCTGGTTGCTTTTTCAATATGGGAGCCCATACTATTGGTAATCTCTCTTACATTTGGAGAAAGGTGGATAATGTGTTCTCTACGGAAACAGATAGCCAATTATATTGTGGTTTTACTTCCTTTGCTCATGGACACACACGCGCGTATAGATGGACATAAATAGTGAAACTATAGGTCGGTCTTTGCATCTGTGTTTGTATGTGGTACCTGAAATGTGGAAATAATCGCTGACTTCACTTTATAACCGTTATTATGCCACGTAAACAGATTCTGTGTAGAAATAAAGCAAGGTAGTGAATTAGTGATTAGTAATTTTGTACTTTTGGCGGAATATATTTCTTTCAAGGTCTTGTTACACGTTTGGTAAAACTTGAGAAGTCAATTGCCATTTTGAATCCAGAACGGTGCTATACTTTGACCCATCTCTTCCACAATTACTGCAAATTTGATCTCTTCGTGCTATTAATTGACGAGTTTTTACTTTTTCTTGGGTTGACTGTCAAATTTCAACAGGTATGGAAAGCCTGTTACCTTTTTTTTCAAAGGAGTTGTTACAATTAAATAAGATAGCATGCCTGGGAAGTTTTAACAGCAATGAAGAAATTTTGCAAATTGCAAGTACTTGTTTTACCTCTTGACTCGCAAAAAGTGATTGGGTTCATGTGGTTTCTTCACAAGCAGATTAGGAGTCAGTAACTACATATGAATTTTTGCGTGAACAAAAGCTGCAACATCATTTAACTGCTCAGATTTTTTGGTAAATTTGGTAAATAGAAGGTCTCTGCGATTCTTATGGGAAAATAGTCTGGACTTGCTTCCTTCGAATGATACTTAGGCTTTAATGTTTCTCTCCTGGTCTTTTGCCATCAGGTTGCGATGGGGCTCCACTATTGCCCATCCTTTATATAGTGAACAACATAGCATTCAACATTTCAGTGCTCCATCTTCTAAAGATTTCCTCTGCAGTCCTTTCTTCTATTGTTGCAATGTCCTCAGGTCCCCTCTCTCTCTCTCTCTCTCTCTCTCTCTCTCTCTCTCTCTCATTGTGTATTTAGTAGTTTTGTGTTACTTTTTTTCTTTCTGACTGGGGGTGTTTCTCTTACTTTGCAGTTCCAATTGCAATTTACATTCTTTCCCTTCCACTGCCCTATTTGCCTGAAGCTACAAACCTGAGCTCATTCTTCATCTTTGGCAGCATGATTCTCTTTGCTGGTCTCATTGTATACAATATACCTCAACCTCTCAAGCAGGACTCTGAAAATTGATAAATATCATCTTGTAAATATGATCTCATCATAGTTTCTACAGCCAATGCATTTGCGTACATCAAATCCTTCCATACGTTATTATTGTTAGGTGGTTGCATAATAATTCGGACCCCCCCGCGTGATCTTCACATGTGATTCTCATGTACTCACATGTTCTATTTTGATAATG
>BPLS01030714.1:0-15490 GCA_019656275.1 Rhododendron kiyosumense | reverse complement strand
CGAGCCGTTTATTTTGTAAGTTATTATGTATAAATCACTTATGTGAACATGTTCTATTTTGATAATGCGAGCCGTTTATTTTGTAAGTTATTATGTATAAATCACTTATGTGAAAAAACAGGTTAATCGGATATCGGTAAGCGCTTGGTCAAAGCGTACTTTTTTCTTTTAGGGATAGTCAAAGCATACTTTTTTCAAGAGAATTGGAAAATTAGAATTTAAAATGGATCTTTAGAATTCTAACCGTCTCAAATGTGATTTGTTGAGAAACCTATTGATTACCAATTAAGTTGTTTATTGTGTATGAGCAATTTACACATCTACACCAAAAAAATGAAAGGATAGGATTATATAAGTAAATACTAGGGGTGGTACCCTCGTGTTACGCATGATTAACATGATCGTTAATTTGGTTGTATATTTTGGAATTAGTAGTTTTGATAACATGTATGAATGAAGGATGATACTAAGGATCATATTAAGATTATATATGTTGTTAATAGTTTGAAGTGTTGTTTCATATTACAATTCCTTCTCTCTCACTTACCACTTCTCGCGAAATTACTACCTTTCCGTCTTCTCCTCTTTGCCGCCGGCGAATTAAGCCTATATAGTCACTCGAACGGTAAGTTTGGAGTTCTGTGTAGTACACGTCCGCTGCCGATCATTTAACCAACTTCACACCTCTGACTTTCTCCTAATCACCACTTTTGTCTTTCTTTGAATTCGAAACCTCAAGCAAAATACAACAATCTAGCCATAAGAATCACATACAAAGCGATAATAATTGAACTCAAATTCATCTTCTATAATTGTAAATATCAGCAACTGATCGAAGTTTTATTAATTTTTTTACAGTTTTGATTTGGTTTCCGAGACCCAACGAGTGGGTTTTCCAATCTATTTTTTCTTTTTTAGTTTCCATCTGATTTTCAAATTCCAAGGAGTATAAACCCCACCATTCTAATTTATCTCCAGAAATTTGTCTTCTGCATTAATTTCTTGGTGCTTTGATAATTTTTTGGTTCAAAGTAAGGGTTTGTAGACACAGAACAAAAGAAAAACGGAAGGGGAACACAAGAAGCTGTGGTGGAGGAGTGAGAAGGCAAGAAAGAGGGTCAGGTCTGGTGCGTTCAAACTTGGGATTTACGGAGACCCATTCATATCATGCCACGTCACTAATTAGAACCCCACCGCTTATATTCACCTCTCACCTGCATCTTTCCTCACCTAATAATTTTTCCAGCAGAGCACCTCACCTACGTTGCAGCCTTTACTCTCAGCAACGTAGTAAAGCCTGCACACCCTTCTATCACTGGAAATGAAATGACGAAAATACCCCTCAACAAAGAGAAAATACCCACCACTAAAAAACAGAAACAAGCCTTTTTTGTGGGGCACATTCGGAATTCATTGAAAGTCTGAAAACCCACTTTTGTAATCTGGAAAATAATACAAACAGTAACAAAAAGTAGGGCTGGCCCACCACTAGAACCCAAGAAATGACCACAATAACCCCAACCTGTAGGCACAACCTCACTACTCATCGATGGAAGGGTACAGTTGAAAAAAATAGCCAAAATATGCCGGACACTCAAATTGGAACCATGACTCTTCTTCCCTTCTCAGCGCTTGGACATCATAGCAGATCCTTTCTTTTCATGGTAGAATTCTTTATTATTTATTTTTTGCATTTTTATTTTTATTTTCATTTTTTATTTTTTTCAAGTTGGATTCAATCTTGTTACGCAGATGCATGTTTGAAGAATAGTACTCTCTTCTTTCCAATCTTCCTAACCATTTCTCTGTCTTGTACATTGGATTTGCCAAGGATATAACAAAGTAAAGAGCAACTATAGTGAAAGAAACTAACATGTTACTGGGCTGAAAATTGAGGAAGAATGAGCAAATATCAGCTTTTCTTTTTGGTTTACCGGCCATAGAAATGCCCATGTAAGAACAGAAGAACGAAAGAAAGGTCGGTATACAGCACTCAATAAAAACTTGTTTCGCAAATGGAGCAGTATGCTTAAGAGTCCCTGCAGCCACTGGAGAATTTCTTCATAATCTCTTCATAATCCCCTACGGATGTGCACCATAAAGATAGGCCTCCAAAAATAAAATAACCCAATCAAGTAAAGACAGCATTCAGAAATAAAACAGCATTGAAGTGACCCAACCAATAGAAACCACGTCAAAATTTGGCGTGCACCCATAAAATTTTGACGCAAGTTACTCAGATTTCCAACAAGTCCTCTTTAACATTGAACAAAATTTGTCTGACAAATGAGGTCCCAGAGCCAGCAGATACATGACATGCGAATCATGTTAGAAACCTATATTTCACGCACCAATATAAGCTTCCAGTTCCTCTAGCAAACAACTCAAAAGGCGGTATTGCATATTTTCCAACAGCAATAAAAACAGAGTCTGAGCTTTTTGTCCTTAGTGCCTCCTCTGAAATAAGCAAAATCGTCAAAAGGTCTAAGCACAAATTCTCAAAATGTATTTGCAATGGATAGAAGCTGAATTTGAAGCAAAAGATAGGCTTACAAAATATACTAATTTACAATCAAAATTACTCCATAACATAAATTTGAAAAATTCTATACACAGACTGAAACAGCTTGAACTTCTGCAAGTGTGTGCATGTTGGTGACTACTTCATAAGGCTGGTCCATTTACTTGTGCTTTCTGAACCCGTCAAAACAAACGAATTTTCCAAACAACCAGGCATACTGTCTCAAATCCTACCCAATCTCAAATTTGACAGCAACCCATGTCCTTGACAACTAGCATATCTAAAAGCTTGAGGTGGTAGAGAACAAGAGATTGAGAGGTAACTTCATTACTCATCTACATTAACGATCAGGTTGAAATATGGATGACAGGCCTAAGGTAGATCTCCAGGCAATGTTGTTCAGACCCTTAGGCCAACAAAACCCACTCTAGTTGTCATCCTCATCAAGCAATGCAAATAGGTGCTTCTTACTTCAAAGCTAGTAGATAAGTCATTAGAAGACTAAGCATCCTTGTTTCAACATAAAATATTTCACATCCAAGATGATTTTGTAAAAATTAATCTTTTCTCAAGTTATTTTTGGATGTTCGTTTGACACTTGAAAAATTACATTTCACAGCATATGCTTAAAATTGGTTCCTGCACGATGGCATCTGAATTCAGAACAGATCTGAGTTCGAGACAGAGTGAAGGGTGCGGGGAAGTTCAGTAGAAGGGTAACGGGGTAATGGGCGGGGTAGGGGTGAAGGAATCGTCAGTGGACTCAACGTCGAATTCAGGCGAGGGTGCAAAAATGAGTTGCGGAGGTTGTCACCGTAAATCATTTACCGCCATTTGCAAGAAAATGAGTAATATATTTAATTGACCTTTTATTCACTTAGGCTTTGTCTACTTTACCTCTTAATCAAAAACACTGGAAAATGATTAGTATAATGTTTTGCTACGAAACAAACAAAGCCTAAGTCGGAAAGGATGCTAATTAATGCATTAGCAAAAATTGCAAAATAATAGCCAAAGTAATGCATATTAGTTCAAGGCAGATAATTTCTAAGCACAAATATCATATAAATTCCTTTATTCAATTACCTTCCACTTCTTTTGTCTTCTCTCTCCACCACTGTGGTTACCAAAGCTTGTCATTTGCTCACTAGATTTGTCCTCCAAGGGTAAACTTTTAATTTCATCATAAAAGCTGTCCGTGAGACCATCCAACCTGTGTACAAAAAAATAATGTGGCACCGTACGGGAACAAATAAGCAGAGAAAATTAAGATTTACAGGTTGTGTGGAAAAGAGGGAAACATAAATATCATGAGTTCAGGATTATGAGACTAATAAGCTCGTATGGAGCATGGTTGGAAAGACTGCATTACACTATTTTTCACATTTTACTGCACTTACCCGTTTCCCGACTTTTTCACCCGTTTCATTTTCAGCTTCTCCACCTTGGTGAGAGGAGCACGCGTAAAAAGCTCCTCTTCTTGCCTGGCCCGCTCGTCCATCTTGGCCATATATCTGGTAACTTCCCTACTTTCATTTCCAACAACTTCTCTCACCTGAATTTCATCCATAGATACTTGAAAATCAATTCAATAATACTGCAGTCATCCAATTAGCAAACAGTTAATGCAAATCCTCAACATACCTCTTCGGGTCTTCCCTCGAGATCGTCCATCAATTCTTTCACAAATCCACTCTGGCTAGCTTGTCGCGCATCTCGTCTCTCTTTCCTCAGGGCATTTCTTTCCTGTTTAGAGATCTTCTCTTCCTCCATAGAAGTTGGGGCGAATTTCGGAGGTCGATACAGATCAACACCATCCTATCATATTTGATGGAGATGGAGTTTTAGGAAAATGTGGCAGAAATGACCAACCACATCAACTTCATATACAAACTTAAATAATCGTTGAATTCCTTGGTACCTTAATCTCCTCAATAATATAAACGTTAAAAAGAATGCTAAGAAAATAAATAATGTAGACGTAATTCTTCAATATGGTTCACTCACCTCAGGAGCTATATTCACAAGCATGTCTGGGTTTGGGCGATATTTCAACAGATCCTCTTCCTTCTGACTTGCAGTTGCATCCTCCTTCTCACTCAGTCCTCCTTTATTGACTGCACTACTTGAAACCCTTGTGAGCTTCTGAATTTGGTATTGCAACTTTTTGTCAATTGGACGAACCTGAATGAAACAAAATGCTGGTGAATTTCGTGAGTTACTGATTAAGAACAGACGTAACATAAACAATAATAAATTGATCAATACCTTCTCCAAAAATAATCTTATCTCCACAAGGCTCTGAACAACGGGGTGTCCCTCGATTGATAATCCTTTTGCCTTGCGAAGCAAATAATAGACAAGTGACTGGCAATAGTTTAGAAGCAGCAAATGTTTGGCCTCAAGGTAACTTATCCCATCAGTAGTTGGAAAATGGTTTGCTTTCACCTAACAAGAAATTTTTTCATTATTGTAACCACATAATCAAACCTACGGTTTACCATTGCCCATATACTGGCCAGTAGGAGAAAAATGAACAAGAAATGTGATATAACCTCTACAAAGCAAAATCCTAAATAAAGCACATCAATGAAACTGTTTGAAACAAAAATTTCATATGCAGGAAGAACAATCGTCTGATTGGTGTTTCTCCACAACAAAACTTGCAGACTAAACTGCTACTTCGAACCATGCATTGGAGAGAGCAATGATATTAAGAGCAATGCTGGTAGTAATTGAGGTAGTATGAAGTATGAACCGCGGAGGGAGAACTGATGGTATGATTGCCATCTATGCATGATGTGTTAATGGTGGATTGACCATGTGCTATTTACAGAAGCAAGGAGTTTGTAATGATGCAGTGTTAATCACAAGGTTTTGCAATGATGCAGTGTTAATCACAAGGTTTTGCAATGACGCAGTGTTAATCACATGGTTAAATTGGTAAGGAAAGTGACTGTATCTTGATGCTTTTGAACTGGCATCCGGAAGGAACAATGGAAAATACAATACTCGCCTCTTTCTCTGTTTTCCTTTTTCCAGTTTAAAAGTGAATATATGCTCATGTTTTGGGGAGCAACATGCCTCAAATGCCCAATCAAAAGATGAAATTTTTACCTTTGCAGTTATGGCTTGCACTTTACTTCTCACTACATCTAGTCCATCCTTCATTTCTTTCAATAGTGCACCTAACTGGGGAGCTTCTCTGAAACAACCCAAATAAAACAATACATTAAAACTTAACCCCGTTTCGGTACAACACAAGAACCAACCGGGTTCGAATGCCGAGTTCTAGCTTAAACAAAGTAATAATTGAACTCTTAAAAGTCCAATAAACATAAGTGAACAGCACTAAGACAAATGCACACACACAAATACACAACTAGATACAAATATCTACATAAATATGTGTAATTGAGCTTTACTGGATTAGTCTCTGATTGAATCCCTCTGAGTTATCTGTCTCGTCCATGGTGTCTTCAACCAGTTGATTTCGAGAGCAATCGTCGTTCGCCAGTGGCCAATCTCCGGTGGTCGTATGACGTCGGTTGAGAAAGAGTGGAGGGAGCTACAAAGACTCCGTACAGGAGAGTAGATAAAAGCTAAAAAACCCTAATTAATAGAATGACTAAACTACCCTTAAAGAGTAATACTGAGATTTTTTGATAGGTTCACTAGTACGGCCTGTTTGGGACGATTTTGCTCTCACAAAACCAGGTGAGATGTCATCCTCTATTCCTCTCTGTAACAAAGAAGGAGGAGGAGAGAGAGAGAGAAGTACTGTTCGTTTTTTGAGAAGTGGATGGAGAGAGGTAGAAGTTGTAGTGATGATCGGAGCAAGAAGTAGTAGAGAAGCCGTAAAAGGGATTATAGAGAGAATTCCTGAATCTGTCCCTATAAGGGGGAGAAGTTGGAAGACAATTCAATGTGACCCTATGTTTGCATGTGGATTACGTGCGAATATGAATTCCTCGTAAGTAAAGTAAAAAAAGGCACCATAATGGAGAGGTCCATCAGCCTTCACCCTCAAAAGCCAAAACCATTGTCAATAGATACAAAAAAATGCAGAATGATAATAATTTGATTTCAAGTTTAGATAACTAATTAGGTTGTTGCATATAAGATGAGTGAAATTCTCAAATTCTCTCACTCATCTAAGAACCCTAATTTCCTCTTCACCACTGGCTAATACATTCGGGTTCTACGCTGTGGATCTGCTACCATTTATGCACCAATTTTCCTCTAAAATGCCATGTTACATCCACGTTCCATAATGGTAGCTGGTTGTCATGTCACAGATTCTGTTTGTTTTTAGACGGAGGTTGACGACGGAGAAAACATTGACGGGTTTTTCAACACTACAAGTGTTTATTTGACATGTTTAAAATATTAGGTGTCTATGAGTGATTCTGATGAAAGACTGGGGTTGTTTTGAAAATTTTCACGAGAGAAAATGGGTCCTATACCGTTGTAGCCGTTTCCGCACTTTCCGAAAACGAAACACAAAACCAATACCAAAACGACCGCCTCTGATCAACGTTCTCTCTCTCTCTCTCTCTCTCTCTCTCTCCTCGTTTTCGCAATTTCAGTTTCAGGAAAAAGATCCATCGACATTCACAATCGAAAAACTGATGAAATCCTAGGGTTATTTTTCTCGATGCGAAGTTATGAGAATTTCGCTTGAATTATTGGTTTCGGACAATGCATCCATCTTAGAACACGGAGTACAAGAGATCGACCCGATTTTTGGTGGCAATGGCGGCCTCTCCCGTCAAATTCTTATTGGGATTTCTACTAGCCTCGTTCGTTTTATGGCTGGTGTTCATGTAAGTCATCAGTTTCGACGTTTTTACTTACGTACTAGCGTCTCCAGCACAGGCGATGAAAAAAGCAGAAACAATCACAGTATAGATTGCAACACATTTTTTGAAGGATAACAGTAAACAGAAAACCATTAAAACAAAAACGAAGAGTGAATACTTTAGTTCAGGGGAATAAAATGTAGAAGAGATTTATTTTATATAGAAAATAGTGTATAAATAAATATATTTATCTCGATTGAAAACTTATTAGTCCCAGTTTACTTCGTTTTATTGAGTGGTATGATCTATTTACTGGCAAATTTAAACATGTATTTACTCTGGACTTGTACAAATGATCCAGTGCAGACAATATTATATAAAAATCAAATTATATGCACAAATATATATAATTTGGTGCATTCTTCGAAGGGAAGCTAGCCCCTGAAACCCCATTGGAGCTGCCCGTGCCGCTGACCATGGAATGACTGAAGAGAATTGAAAAACCAAAGAAAGAGGAATTTGGTAATATGGGGTTTTTACAAGTACCATTCTGTTTTATCTCCTTTGACTCTGTCAAGATACATATCTATGGAAGCATAGTTGTCTCCTTCAGAGAAGATAGAAAACTGAAGCGGTTAAACATTCAAAATTTGTAGATAAGCGTGGGGCAGTTATGTATGGGAGATTGTAATTACCACTTTAAAAAGTAAATATAATATTTTTGCTAGATAATTTTGGAACAAAAAAGTATGAGCCGGTATTAAAATAGTGTTCACACCAAGTTGAGTGTTCCCTTGGTAAAAGTAATAGCTAATGGAATCCCTTCATAATAGTAGTAAATTTGTATGTATGTCTGTAAATTCAGATAGAAAGAAGTGCCTGACAGGCCCTTTGTTGGTTAAATGCTGTGGCGTTTGATCACACTTTTGCAATTTAGAGATGTTGCTTTGTTGGATTCGATGTTTTACTTTATCGTTTTAAGTGTTTGTGGCCGCATTTAGCTCATATTACTTTGTTGAGTACAAAGATGTGAGGATTAGATTTTAAGTTTCATAATATAAAACATGTTTTAGTTGTTGGATTCGATGTTTTACTTTATACCTGTCAATGTTACATCCACTTGGGTTCAAAGTAAATTTGTATTCGCCTATTTGGTGTATGTGAAATGGAAAGGGAAAGCAATTGGGAGAGAGAACTTTTTAGATTACTTTTCACTGTTGGTTTACAAGCTTCGTTCCTTGACTTCTTTGCTTAGTCAAGCTTCCTTGTTCCTTAGTGTAGTCTCGGTCCATAGTTTATGACTCCGTTCCTTATAGCTTAGCTGCAAGAAAACCCATCGTACTTGCTACTAAATACAATTAAGGAAAAGAGGAAAGGAAGGATGAAAGAAAAGAAAAAAAAAGGGTTAGTAAATACAATTAAGGAAAAGAGGAAAGGACGGATGAAAGAAAAGAAACAAAAGTGAGGAGGAAAGTTAAAACTTCCTCTTAATTTCCCTTGGGTTTTGTTATTTTCGCGTGATAACTAACTAGGTACCAAACATGGAAGGAAGAAGAAAGGAAATTTGGGAAGGGAAACAAGAAAATGGAGAATGAGGATGAACACTAACATGGGGGGTCCAACTTCTTGTGAAGCCTTTTGATGTCTTTTGTGAACACATCAAAAGATATGCAATTGTGATCCTGTGGTCAAAAGTTTTACGACCCAACATAGATACCACAATCTAAAAGAACGAATACTTTCAAAAGTAATTTGTGCTCATCTCAATATTTGTGTCGAGGATAAACAATTAAAAAAAAAGCCTCAAGACCTTCGAATATATGCTTTACCCTTCAGTACTATACGCCTTGTGTATGGGATGTTCGCACAAAGTGCACCTGCGACTTTCTATGAGAGCCTTATTCTTCCTTAGAACCACATGGCCTATGTATCGTATGAATTTTTTAACTCAAGACTTCAACTTAGCCTTACTTAGGGGAATGTATAGGCATAACCTTTAATTGGGATATGCCGATTTCAGTGTATCCCTAATGTGCTTGTGTTACTTGTAGAAAGAGAACTGACATATAGACTTGACTTAGAGACATAACTTTAGCTAATGAGCTTTAACTGCATTGTTTATATTAACATATATATGGGTGTAGGAAGCTTTCACAACTATTATTTAGCATGGTTATTATCCTCTCTTTTTTCTTAATCTTTAATGACCTTTACTTATTTACAAAACTCAATAGGTCTTGACGCATTAGTGCCTACACCTTGCCTCATGGGGGATAAAACGCCTCACATTGCACATTTTCCTTTAAAAACTGAAAAGACATTTGAAAACATGGCCATAGAACTCGAAATCCAAATATAATGAATTGCTAGTTTGAGAAAGCAACAATTCTACATGATAGTTTTGCTTTTTCCAATGATTTTGGGGTAGGGTTCCCGTGCTCGGAATCACAACTAAACAAAGATTTGTTGGCATGAATTGGCTCATAATTCTAGGCCCTTTTTTGGGACAAGGAGGCATGGCGGGAGAGAGAGAGAGAGAGAGAGATGACTCGTTGAGGAAATGGGAAGCCCTACGATTTGTTATAATCTGAATGTGCTATAGTATTTTGCTTTTTGTTTGAACAACTTCAATGGATTACAGGAGTTCTAGTGACTTTATTGGTCACTAGCCCTTGTAATAGGAAATTCTACAGTTAGCGGTTCGTTAATAGTTAATACAGGTATCATGAGCTGGTTGATATATCAAAGCCCATACTACTCGTGAACCTATTAATACAACTGTTATGGAAATAGACATTGTTGGGATTTGTCCCACATCGGTTAATTATCTCCTCAAAAACTAGTATATGAGTTTGGGCGGCCTCTCCACTCTTTGCCAATTGGTTTTGAGATGGATATAAAGTTTCTACATGGTATTAGAGCAGGGCCCATTCCACTCCACATTTTAAAAAATTCACAATCCACACCCCACGATGACAGACCAGCAAAAAGGCTGCACGATGATAGAACCCAAAAGTGGCCATGCGTGACAGACCTCAAACGCGGCTACACGTGAGGGGGGATGTTAAGAAAATAGAATCCCACATTGCTTGGGAGTGGAATGGGTGATCACTTAATAACATTTGGGACCTCTCTACTCTTTGCCAATTGGTTTGGAGTTGGATGCTTTAACATGGTATCAAAGCTTGATTTTCGGAGGCTTTTTCCTTTTGTTTGTGCCATAGTTACACTCTGTTTCATTGTGATCCGTGTGTTATGGATCCTTTCTTTATCTCTCCACGTGCGAGTCGGGGGTCGCACGTTCGGGGGAGTGTTGGGATTTGTCCCAAATCGGTTAATTATCTCCTTCAAAACTAGTATACGAGTCTGAGCGGCCTCTCCACTCTTTGCCAATTGGTTTTGAGATGGATATAAAGTTTCTACAGACATGAGTAGGGAAAGTTATTGACATAGATGTTGACACACTTCTTGCACTTCAAGGCTGCATACTTGATGTATTTATGCTTCATCCATCTTTTGAGGTGAATTCTTTCAAAATGATGTCCTTATTGTTATGTTTTTGATAAAAAAGGTGTGTTTGTCTCTAAGATTGTTGATAAATGGTGATCTATGGTCATGGATGCTTTTGAATGTGTAAATATCTTTGTTTGGCACTCATTTAAATGTATGGGATCGCTGAAATGTTTAGTGGGAGATTTACCAAGCTAACACGTTTTGTAATCTGAAAAACAGTGCTTATATGTTGTGCATGAACTTCCTGAGGGCCTTTTAAACACCAGTTATCATACAAAATAAGAGAAATAGGTTTAAGAATATAATATTTCAGTTTTTCCCATGTCCTTGAGATGAAAATTAGATGAATTCAACACCTAGACCATACCAATATCTGAGTCCATCCAAACATAGGTGGCAATCATCCTAATTGGTAGGTGCTTCTAACATTACCATCCTAGATGCATGGTTACGATCATGTATGCCATCTTTATGATCATCAAAGTGATGACAGATAAATGTCACTGTGGTTTGAATTCATTTGGTCCCATTTTTATTTCAGATCACTTATTATACGTACTATTTTAGGTTTGCGTTGAGGTTGTTTGCTTGGATCTTAAGCCGGCTTATGGGAGCATCTGTTGGATTCCGGATTGGAGGATGGATGTGTTTAAGAGATGTTGTTGTCAAATTCAAAAAGGTTATTTTTTTTGCTTCAGCTAATTGGTTCCACTTATTGTTGAACAGTAAGCATTGTGGAATCTGTGCTTCCATTTTGTATTCCTTATAACTGAACACAGCTGTGACTGTTCGTCTGTTTTTCTGAACCACTATATACTTCTTTGAGTGGACAGTGACTAGGTTGTAGGAATTTTATTAAGCTGAGAAGAATTAGATGCAGGATCATATAATGTTTCATCAGAGTTTTCTTTAGCTGCCCTTTGGGTTTCTTCAATTGGTTTCTTGCCAATTGAGGGATTGGGTCTCAGATTGGGCACATGATTTTTCTTAGCTTGGTTAAGATTTTGATGCCGTTATCCTTGTTCCTTTTGGTCTTTGTATCAATATCAAAGATTAATGAAATTTTTTTGCCGTTCAAAAAAAAAAAAAGAGTTTTCTTTAGCTGTATAGTGGGTTTTATTTATTCAATATTGATGGAATGCATCAATTATGTGCTACTTTTCCTAGAAAGTAAAGTTTTAACACCTTCAGTTATCATCATATGACACAAGTGTTTCCTAGGATTTTTTTTTATCATATGTAACAAGTGACAGTGCATCTGTGTATTTATCCTGTAGTAGTTACATTAAGGTATCAGAAGATGGGAACACAGTGTGGTTGGAAATTAAACTATAAGGTTAATAGATTTATCAATTTGACATTCCCTTGCAGGAGTCGTCCACTTGTCTGTCCATTTATCCCATGGTAGTTAGATTAAGGTATTAGAAGAGGGAACATATGGGTTGCATAACTATTTAAGTTAATTATGTGAAAGGAAAAGGAAAAAGTGATACCTGTCTACCTGGACGTGAATTTTCGTCAATGTTAAATCCAACAGTTAATAAGATAATCATGAACAATGTCGGTAATTTCCAATTTTAATCCATGTTGTAGGTCGAGAAAGAAGGAAAAGTGTTTAGGGTGTTAATTAAGCCAAAAACACCTTGGTTATTAATATATACAGTGTGTGAGTTCAAAATCAAATTACAAGACTGACATACACTCACTCACTAATACTTAAATTATATAACTTCTAACTCTCCTCATCAAGCTTGGGAACAAATATCACTAAGTCCTAGCTTGTTACACACAATGACTCTAACCGAGGCTTGAACAACAATTTTAGTAACCATGGCTCTGGCAGTTGTCAACCAGAAGGTTGAAACAGGAATTTGAGGGAGAACAATGCAGATTTGAACAGAGACAGCAAGTTGGAAGTGCTGAAACTGCAGTCCGGGTGCTGAAGCTGTTACACAGTCTTGGGTAGAACTCAATCCCAAAAGCTAGCTATTGAAGTGAGGGTGCCCTCACGCGTAGCGTGCTCAATCGCCAGCACCTGCCGCGTGCAGGCCAAAGACACACACCCTAGCCATCTCTGGTACCTAGCTGATACCATGTTACACGGTCTAGGGTAAAACTCAACCCCAAAAGCTAGCTTTTGAAGTGATGGTGCCCTCACGCTTATATAGTTCAGATACTTCATTGTATTACTTTGGTATTCAAGCGATGTAGGTGATGTGGGACTTCACTTCACAGAAACTGCAGTCCTATGCTGAAACAAAGGTTGATGTTTGGATGCTCCAGTGAGTTGGATGCTGCAGTTTAGTATCAGAAACTGCAAGACAGGGTGCGCAAAGCTGCAGTTTTGTTCTTTTTGCTGCAGAGGTGGCTGGAAGCTGGGAGTGCTCCGGCAAGGTTCACCGGAGGTTGGCGAAGGTACGAAAGTTGCAGATATATCAGTGATGTTGCAAAGTTCTGCTGGAGAATGTGCAGATGCCGAATAGAAGTTGGATGCAGATGCAATGAATCTGCTGGAGGCAGCCGGTGCAAACAGTGTAACCTATGCTCTGATATAAGGAAACAATGCAAAAGAGAGAAAGAGAGAGAAAAAGATATATTGTATATTGCTTATAAAAGAGAAAAATGAATACGAGTCTAACCATTAAGGTACATAGAAAAACCCTAATGAACCCTAGGAAACACGAAGTCTAACCTATGCTTAATGAATAACATAAATGACAACAAATAGAGAAACCCTAGTGAACCTTAGGAACCATAAAATCTAAACTACCCTAAATGAATAATATAAATGACAACAACCACAAAATACTACTCTATATTCACAGAATGTGTTGGGCTTGCCCTATAGGAGTCAGGGTTTGGAAAGGGGTTAGAAAGATCTGGTGGTTGGGTTTTAGTTTAGAACATAAAGGGGCAGAAATGAAATATTTACCAATTGTTTGGGTTAGAATTCATTGCACAACCCCAAGAGACAAGCGATGAAGTTTTGTCCAAGTGGCCTCTTTAAACTTAAAAACCCCAGGTATACAGACTCTGTTGGAAATTTCTCTGGTTCTAGGACTATGACTTTTAGTTGGAAATTGGAATCTTCCACCAGTGAAATCACATAATCCAACTGTACATCATGCATGAAAATCCAATAATTCATCCATTATATCATCCACACCACCTTTATAGCCCATCCCCAATGAATTTTTGGATATTAGCAAGATTCTCGTACTCTTGAAAATAATTAGCATAAAGTAAATTAAGTACTTAACTGCACAGAGGAACATAGGATAGGACCCAGTCAGGCTAAAACTTGGACCATTGGCTGCCCCATGTGGTCGTGCTTCCAAACCAAACAAACTATTGGAATTAACAATTTTCCTTACCCTTGAAACTACCAGCATAATATAATTATATAAATCAGCTGCTAATTTAACACCCTCACTGGGATGTAGAATAGGAGTGCCATTGAAACTTAAACATGGACCATTGGATGCCTTAAGTATGGATGCTTTGAAACAAAACCACTTTATGAGATTGCTCCCATTTCTGAGCCGTTTTTAAAGCACTGCAGCAATACTCGGATTCCCAACAAGAGCCACAGTGGAAGCCGAGGGAGCTACCAAACGTAAGAGCCTCCAACTATAATGTAACCATTTGAATGGGCATACGAACTTTAGAGGTGGCTCCCACTTAATGTAACACTTAGTTTCATATAGGACTTTGTTCCTGCAAGCTACAATCTTGCCAAAAGCCACCCAGAACTCAAGCTTAATTAAGCTATATTCTGTTGGATTATTTTCCTCAGCATTGCTCTTTGTAGGCTGCAAGTCTTTGTAAATTTTTTGTTATATTGTCTCTGTAATAAATTTCTTTGGAAGGCCATACAAATGGCCTGCAATGACTGTCATCTGTCGCACATATCTTTTGCTTGCTTCGTAATTCTTGGTACCATTGGCTCTTATAGTTTTGCAAGCTTTCCAGCTGCATCACATATTCTTGTTGCTGCTATATTTAAGTTATATTTGTTCCTTAAAATTTATGAAACTTCATTATAAATGGTCTCCTTAACTAAGCCTGAAAGAAACTTTGGTTTTCAAAGGATGTAAATGAGATTGAGTTTTGGACATGTCACTATTGGTCTTTTTGCTTGAGTTTTATCAAGCATTACTAGATTCGTTTGAGGAAAGAGTTGGAACATAATATTTAATATCAGATCAATTTTTTTATGTTGTTATGGGTTTGACGATTCACAGGGTGTTGTTGAATCTGTATCTGCTGGTGAAATCAGGCTCAGCTTACGCCAATCCTTGGTTAAACTTGGGGTTGGTTTTATTTCTAGGGACCCAAAACTGCAGGTGTTAATATGCCATTTACAAGTTGTACTGAGACCTTCAGGTAGAAGCACACAGAAAATCAGGTCTCGAAAATCTCACACTTCAAGCAGAGGAAAGTGGAGGGTTGTGGCTAATGTGGCAAGATATTTGTCAGTTTCTATAAGCGAATTGGTTGTGAAGGTAAGTGCTGTTTAATGAAGTCTTTTTCTTCATAAATGTTCTTATTGTATTTCTCTTTGTTGATTCCTGCCTCCAGTACTTGTTCAGTTCAGTCTGTTGCATGGAAGAAGGCCAAGAAGGTTCTTCATGGCTGTTTTGCTTCCAAAGTT
>BPLS01030712.1:0-10346 GCA_019656275.1 Rhododendron kiyosumense | reverse complement strand
AAGAGGGGACGTCTACAACCAGGAAATCCGTCCTTAAAACAACTGAACCTGCCCGAACAGGCAGGGTCACCTTTCCAAGGGGCCACACTGCCCCTGCACCAAACCCAATCAATGGTGTCGTGGACTGTTCCAAATCTGTCTGGGCCAGTCCCAGTTTCTTGAACGCGTCGTAGTACATCACCTCTGTACAACTTCCTGAATCCACTAGGATCCTTTCAATGTCATACTCCCCAACTCGTAGGGTTATGACCAGAGCATCGTTATGAGGTATCTGGACCTCTCCCAAATCGTCATCTGTGAAGGCTATGCTCTCACTGCATACATCACTCTCTCGCCCTCTTTTATTGCCCAATCGCATCACGTGCTGATCGTGTTTAAACTGTCTTTGCAACAGTCTAACCTCATTTCTCGTATAAGGTGCAGCCAACCCATGTATCATATGGATTATTCCTTTAGGATTCTGCTCGTAATCCAATTCCATGGCCTTCCCCTGTTCCTTGGGGTCTTCCTGGATGTACTCCTTGAGATAGCCCCGAGAGACCAAATCATCAAGGTGTTTCTTGTACATCTCGCAATCTTCAGTCATATGGCCCCAATCCTTGTGGTAGCTGTAGTGCTGATTTGTAGCACGTTTCGCGCCTTTATCTCCGCCAAGACTCGGAGGCCACTTGAAGTACGGCTGATTCTTTATTCGATAAAGAATCCTGTAGATTGGCTCCTTCCAAACAGTAGTGATAGAAAAGAAGGACTTGGGGTCGGGGGCTTGCTTTTCCTTGTACGAATCCTTTTTAGCCTGCCCGTACTCCTTGCGCTCCTTGTATGTTTTGGGCTCAGGTTTGTCCACCTTTTTTGTTGGTGTCTTAGGCTGTTCGGCAGCAATCCTGCCGTCCTCGCGGAGTATGTCATCCTCCATTCTGGCGTGTTGCTCTATTCGCTCCATTAATTTGGCCAACGTAGCCACTGGATGATTATTCAATGAGCGGCGCAGTTCTCCCCGAACAGGCAAACCAGTTTTGAAGGTTGCTATGGCATATTCCTCACTGCAACTTTCAATCTCGTTGAAAGTTTCCCAGTATTTCTTTGCATAATCTCTGATCGGCTCATTTTCCGCCTGTTTCATGGTGGACAGACTCTCAAAAGTCTTTGGGGCCTTTCTGCTTGTCAAGAACCGAGCAGTGAATTCTTCGGCCAACTGCCTCCATCCTCTTATGGATCGTGGTGCTAGTTTATGAAACCAGCTCAGGGCCACCTTGCCAAGACTTGACGGGAACATTTTGCACAGAATGGCATCATCACCATCGTGCATAAACATGGCCTGTTGGTAATGCTGTATGTGAGCCACAGGGTCCGTGTTTGTCTCGTAAAGCACGAACGCTCCGTGCTTCACTCTGCTCGGCAACCTGGCCTCCTGCAGCCTCCTTGCAAACGGGGAGGCTGCGATGTTACTTAGGGCTTTACGTGCCGCTTCTCGTGCGGACACTGTCCCTTCCTCCTTTTCAATGGTCTTATGAGCCGTGGCTTTGGCCCAGTCTGCATCAAGTCTCTCATACCTGTCACGGTGATGCTTCCTCGTTTTTTCCTCAGATGAGGAACTTCGTTCTCTGCTCCTTCTTCTTCGTGAAGAAGCCCTTCGCCTTTCTGGCCTGCGGTCTCTACTTCTGCTTCTCCTTCTCCGTGGGGAAGCTTTACACCGTCTCGTGGTAGGACTGTTGCTCCTGCCTCTTCTTTCTCGTGAACGAGGCTCTTTATAGACTAACAGAGCCCTCCTATCTTCTCCGGAATTCCTTCGTGAAAGTCCGGAGTCCTCCGGGTGATCTCGTATCCGCTGTAGCTCTCGTATTTCGTACTCTCATTTTTTGATCAAACGGGCGTACTCCTCAATTTCTTTCCTCTTTCTGTCGAGGATATCCTCGCTGTTATGGACACTTTTCGAACGGTCCACCGATGCCTCTCTTCGGTAGGACTTGCTCCTTCTTGTGGAGCCAGTAGCTGCTTTGTCCTCTCTTCCAGTGGGCTTTCTCGGAGCACCTGGTGGAGATTTATCCCCCCCACCACTTAACTGGTTCTTTGGATTGAACGGCGTGGTTGGATCTTCTTCCATCATGGTTATCTTTTTTCACGAAACTCGTTCGTTTCCCACAGACGGCGCCAATTGTAGGGGGATGAAAACAATTAGCGTTCTGAACAACACTAAACTGGAGCGGCTTCACGTGCCTCTACACCGGAACCCTAATTCTTCGTCGGAACCCTAATCTGCAAAACAGACAAAGGGTGAGCGCACCTTTGCCTCTCGTGGCAAAGGCCCTCCGATGCTTAAGTTAGTATCACGTACTGGTATGAAACCCTAATTATCAGTAGGAAAGCAATAAGAGATGGCCAAATATTGCGTACCTTTTACCTCCAGGCTTACCTCGTATTTATAGGCTCACGGATGCTTGCAGTCCAAGCATCCCTGTTGCCCTAGGATTCCTACCTCGTATAGGAAACCTAGTATCTTCTGGATTCTCATTCCCTTATCTGTACAAAAGCTCAATCTTTGTGGGACTCTTTCCCATAATTATCCGAACACCCTACTCACGTTGGGTCTCTTGCTTCGATCCTTTAAACTCGGGATCTTATCCTTCTATGGAATATTATCATTCCAGAGTGTTCTCGCCACAACATCATTTAGGGCAACTTCCTCCACTGTTCGGCTACCTCAATGCCGAACAGTCCTCACGGACCAATGACCCCACATGTAACTGGTCCATGTAGTTATACTGGACAGGCGACTTTACAGGTCTCTGGTCCTTGTCAGCCGAACAGACAACCTGGGCCAATCGCTTCTCATGTCACTGGTCCACACAGCCATCCGTCGCACTGCCCCGCGATAAGCTTATTATGCCTACCACATGCCCCCGTTGCATCACGTGCTCGGTATCTATTCATAGCTGTTCGGGAATGCCTCCCTACAATTGCTCCCCAGCCTCATCCGTTTGCCACTGTTCGGGGGCAATGGGTGGGGCTTTTTAGAAACAACAGTTCTGGACCATATTCGTCCAGCCCCGGGCAGTCATTACGTTTAATGCCCTTCGATATTCTTGGCGGCTTCGTCATTATACCGTCTCGGGGTAATGACTCCACGTGGCGTATCTCGTACGCCCTGCATTAAATCTGAACTGACGTTTCTTCAAACGTCGTTAGCACATTTTTCGCTTTCCGTTACTTTATCTCGTAACGGCGTGAAGGAAGACGTTTCGTCTCCGTTTGTCTTCCTTAAACCTCTGAAAAAAGCGTTTAGTTTCTTATAAGTCAGAAAGAAACCCTTTCTCGCCTCCTACTATTCTGAGCGATTCGAAACGCCATTGCCGCCGTCTGCGTATTTCTTTCTCAACACCAGACACCGCGGTAGTTCATCCCGTAAGCTTCTCCGCCTCCTTTCGTCGTAAGCTTTTTCTCTCTGACTCATTCGTTCCCAGGGATTTATTCGTATCCCTATTAGATTTCAATCGTCTCATAGTTTTCCTTTGCATATTCCAATGGCGAATATGGATGATAGTGGCCCAAAACCTGGGAAATTTAGAAAACTCTGTGAGACCCCATCAGCCATGGAGGCTTTTAGGAGGGATTATAACATCCCTGACAATGTAGGGCTTGAACTCGCCCCATTGGACGCAGAAAGAGATGGAGGCACATGGGACAGGATGTGCATTCCCATCGTTGCCATTGTTGAGGGGGGATTTAGATTCCCCCTCCATCCATTACTCCGCCAGGTTTTAAATTGGTATAGACTGACACCAATGCAAGTTTCCACAAACTTCTTTAGGCTAGTAATGGGGATAGTAGCTCTGAACAGAATACTGGGGACCCAACTGGGGATCTGGGACATCCAGTGGTGGTATAGCATCGTGCTAAACACCGATTATAATACCTTCTACTTGAAAGTTAGGAAAGCAGAGAAGCGTCTAGTGCTCAATCTACCAGACTCTGCTCGCGATCACGAGATTGACTTTCTCTACGTCACTGGAGCATTCGAACCAGTAGGCGAAGACGGCCAAGTGGTGGGCTTCCACTGCCCCCACATATGGGGCTACCCACGTATGCTCCTTTTTCCATTTTTCTTTGTAGTTTCTGTCTGTCTTTCCGTTATGGTCTCTGACCTTTATTATGCTTTCTGCCGTGCAGCGAGTAACGCAAACAAACGTCCAAGAGCTGAGCCCAGCTACGTCCGAACAGCAGAGATCAACAGGATCTTAAAATACAAAGGGGAACCAGGCTCTCCGAACTATGGTCGGGGTCGTGACGCCAACGTGCTACTAGGCTACGACCCCGCTTACAAAGGCTTCATAGACAGGAGATTAGCTAACCCGAGCACCAGCGGCGCCTCCACTTCAACAGCTCCTCAAACTCAGAGTTCAAGGTTGCAGGCCGAGGTCACGCTTGCCGGACAGCCGGGTGAAGTGACCATACCCGTAGGCATTCCCACGACTCGTGTAGTGCTCCGGAGATCAAGGAGAAGGCAAGTTGTACCTGATCATTAGACCGAGCAGATCATCCCCGTTGGCATCACGAGCCAATCATCTTCCTCGGGCTACTCTCGATCTTCCCCAGAGTCAGGTACAATGGCTCGTCAGCCGCTCGACCTTAGCTCCCTCCTAACTGTCCCGGCAAGGGGACGTGGTGCTGCCTCCAGGGTGGCGTCCACTGTAGCTGCTCCCCCACGATCTCGTCGCACCAGAGGGGGGTCCACGAGGTCATCCTCATCAACACTTGAACGTGACAGTTCCCTTGGTGCTGATGATGCCCACAGGGACAAACGCCCAAGGGCCGAGGACCCATCTTCATCTGATGTGCCGGCTGACACAGGAATCAGCGAACCTCGATCACCCCCTCTCCAGGTACTCCCCCAAACGTGGGCCCCCACACTTATAAGGGGTGATCGCCCCGTTCACGTCGGGGACAGTGCCAGCTCCTCAGAGACAGCACTGGCCTTGGCACAGGCTCTATCTCTGCCCGTTGATATGCAGAAAGAAGCCGCATCTCCTGCAGACAGGCTTGTATCCACTGGTCTCGTCAGTGGAATCAAGGTAAAAAAGTTTTCTTTTGTAGCAAAAGGCCTTTATTATGATAGTCAAGTATTCTCCTAACTCATTTCTCCTATATGTACAGTTTATTCAAAAAATGATGACATTGGGTCAGAAGTTCAACGACGCCGAGACCGAGAGAGTCAAACTGTTAACGGACAACACGAGGTTGCTCCGAACAATCTCGAGGCTTGAGAGAGAGAGAGAGACAACGCCAAGTCTGATTATGCCGAGGCCAAGAGTTACCTCGACATTGCTGAGGACAACCTGAAGCAGGCTTTGGCTGAAATTGATAACACCAAGAAAGCGGCCTATGACGCAGGATACGAGGCCGGCTACGAAAAGGGTTTTGACGCCACAACAGCCAGTTATGTGGAGCAGATGCCCGCAATCCAAGATCAAATATGGGCTTCCAGCTGGGAGGCCTGTTTGGCCAAAGTCGGAGTTGCAAAAGATTCTCCCTTGTGGGTCGAGAATGATCTTCCCAGCAGCCGCGCAGCAGCTGCTGATGTGCAAGACGATGACCCAGCTGACGATATGGATCAGCAAATTGATGAGTTTGCTGAAGCAGATGAGGAAAATCAGGTGGGGCCACAAGGGCCAGGGACCAGGCAAGAATTGGTCCAGGAAGCTGTCAACGAACCCGCCGTTGAGGAGAGAAGCAGTGCTGCTGAAGATGTCACGGTAGAGGTGCTTTCTGAGATCCAGAACCTGGATTAAGGTATTTGATAGGTGAGATCAATTCCCCCGAACAATCAATGCAGGTCCTGCGAGACCGTAGTTTATTCCAGCCCTGCGAGGCACCTGACTTTCGTATCCTTTTTTTTTTCTTTTTGGTTTGTGATGAAATGTACTTGGCCCGTCGTGGCGTGACTGTGGATTTCTTCTGTTTGCTCGGCCCTTCGTGGCTTTCATGTAGGTGTCTCGTACTTTTGTTTCAAAACAGCTCGTGCTTTCAATCTTTTCTTAAGTATGTTCGAACTTAAATTTATTTGTCTTCTGTTATGACATATTTCGTCATGACAGAAGAAAGCCTTTCGTACTTGATTTCTTGCATGTTCACGTATGCAAGCCTCAAATGTTTGTATCAGAACCCGAACAGCCACGTGTGTTCGATATACATCCCAAGTTTTTTCATACTTGGGGTAAGTTTCTCATACTTAGATTTCACTAAGTATTTGGCATGTCTCGTTATGCCTCACAGAGTCAAGTATTTCGTACTTGACTAGTATGCAAGCCTCAGAGTATATTCGTATACAGACATGTTATAAGTATTTCGTACTTATAGGTATCTCATACCAGATGTTTCTTAAAATTCCTTTAATAAAAAGGTTAATCGTAAGTTTCTCGGACTTATAGTATCTCATACTCTTTGGCACGATCATTTACTCAAGTGTTAGTGCCCGAACAGTCTGTATGCAGCCCAAGTGTTTTCATACTTGGGGTACATTTGTTTAAAAGTTTCTCATACTTTAGCGTTTATTTGTGCGCGACTCTTAAGCTATCAAGCATAGGTATATTCATATATGGCGTTCGTGCCAATCCCATGCTCCCCAATATGAATAATGAAAAGAAAAATCAGTATTCATATTAAAAAACCAAATATTTCAAAAAGCTGAATAAATTGTGAGGAAAAGAGTGTCTTTATTCATAGACTGAACTTAAGGGGGCGTTATTCGTACCCCTTACAACTAAAAATAAGAAACAGAAGGGAATTTTATTCGTAATTCCCACACAATCACGTAGGGAAATAAAACTAAATTCTTTTAAACAAAGAATTTTCTCAGATTATGAACATTCCATGGCCTCGGAATTGGGACGCTGTCCAGATCAGCCAATCTGTAGGTCCCAATGCCCACAATCTCTGTCACCCGATACGGGCCTTCCCAATTGCCTCCTAGCTTGCCTTCGTTGGCTACCTTGGTGTTGCCGAGCACATTTCGTAGAACAAGGTCCCCAACACCAAATTCTCGTGGGTGAACATGCTTATTATAGCTCTTCATCAGCTGTTCCTGATACGAGGCCAAATGGACTAAGGCCCTTTCTCTCCTCTCCTCGGCGAGGTCAAGCTCAATTTCAAGGGCTCTGTCATTGCCCCCACTTTCAACCAACACAGTCTTGTTGGTTGGAAGTCCTACTTCTAGAGGTATAACTGCCTCTGTACCGTATGCCAATGAATAGGGGGTCTCTCCCGTAGACCTCCTTGGTGTTGTCCTATGAGCCCATAAAATAAGGGACAATTCATCGGGCCATTTCCCTTTGGCCTTATCCAACCTCTTCTTGATCCCATCAAGAATGGTTTTGTTAGATGCTTCTGCCTGCCCATTACTTTGAGTGTAGGCTGGAGTGGAATAGTAATTTCGAATTCCATATTGGGCACAAAACGCCTTGAATTTCTTTTGAAATTGGGACCCGTTATCTATGATCAAAGAATAAGGAACCCCAAATCGAGTAATAATACTCTTCCACACGAACTTCTCAACCATGAGTTCGGTGATTTTGGCCAGTGGTTCAGCCTCAATCCATTTGGTGAAGTAATCCGTTGCGACTAAAAGGAATTTTCGGTTCTCAGTTGCTTTGTGCAATGGACCCACGATGTCCATTCCCCATTGAGCAAACGGCCAAGGACTTGTCAAAGGCACCAAATCCTCCGCAGGTGTTCGAATCATTGGCGAGAATTTCTGACATTTCTCACAAATTTTAACATACTTCTTTGCATCCTTCTGCATATGTGGCCACCAGTAACCTTGGGTAATTGCTCGGTGGGCAATGGATCTTCCCCCAGCATGACTTCCACATGTTCCTTCATGTATTTCATGAAGAAATTTCTGAACCATCTCGGGGTGCACGCACAACAAATATGGCCCTGTGAAGGACTTTCTGTAAAGCTTCCCTTCTGGGGACAGCCAAAACCTTGCAGACTTGGTTTTGACCTTATGTGCCTCCTTCTTGTAAGCGGGGAGTATTTCATCTCGTAAAAACTCCACGATTGGGTCCATCCAACTTGGACCCTGGTTCACCTCCAAAACTAACTCCACGCTTCTTCCAATGCTCGACTCACTCAGGTACTCAACTGCAACTCTTCGCTTGAGTTCGGTTGGCACCGCTGCAGCCAGCCACGCCAGTGAATCGGCATGTGCATTTCGTCCGGAACTTATCTGTTCAATGTGGACCCTCTCGAAGGTGTCAAGTAAATCTTTGGTGGCTTTCACGTATGCCGCCATTTTCTCATTCCGGGCCTGATACTCGCCGGATAGCTGATTCACCACAAGCTGCGAGTCACAATGCACCCTAACTCTTTTTGCCTTTAGGGTCTTCGCGCTTCTTAATCCAGCTAGGAGTGCCTCGTACTCCGCCACGTTGTTCGACGCGCTGAATCCCAGCCGAACAGACAGTTCGATCATAATTCCTCCAGGAGGAAAAAGAACAACACCAATTCCTGAACCACTATTACAAGCTGATCCGTCAACGAATAAATTCCATTCCGTGCCATCCTGTTCGGCTGAGACCTTGTCCCTCGTGGACAGTGTTCTACTCTCCTGTCCTTTTTTCGTAGGAGGCAGGGGAGCTACTGTGGGAGAAAACTCTACCGCAAAATCAGCCAACACTTGGCCTTTGATTGCTGTTCGTGGTTGATAATCAATATCATACTGACTCAACTCGACGGACCACGTCGAGATTCTTCCAGAAAAATCTGCCTTTCGTAGCAGTGACTTTAGTGGAAATTCAGTGTACACCACAACCCTATGACTCTGGAAAAAGTGCGGCAGCTTTCTCGTTGCTGTCCTAAGTGCCAGGACAAGTTTTTCCAGGGGCAGATATCTCGTCTCTGCATCTAGCAATGTCTTGCTAACATAATATATTGGGATTTGCTCAACTCCCAAATCCCTTAATAGGACTGCACTCACAGCATGCTCAGAAATAGCTAGGTATAAAATCAAGGACTCACCTGGCTGTGGGGTCGACAGGAGTGGTGGCTCGGCCAGATACTTCTTCAGGTCCTGGAAAGCTTGCTCACATTCTGCTCCCCATTCAAATCCTGCCCTTTTTTTCAACAACTGAAAGAAGGGCCTACACTTGTCGCTTGATCTGCTGATAAACCTATTGAGGGCTGCAGCCATCCTAGTTAGTCTTTGAACCTCCTTCGTGGTTTTGGGACTTTGCAACCTTTGCAAGGCCGCAATCTGATCTGAGTTAGCCTCAATTCCCCTCATAGTCACCAAGTGCCCTAGGAATTTTCCAGACCCAACCCCAAATGCACATTTCGAGGCGTTGAGTTTCAATTTGTATTTTCTCAAGATCTCAAAGACTTCTCTCAAGTCTGTAATATGCTCTCGCTTGTTTCGGCTTTTCACTACCATATCGTCTATGTAGACCTCCATAGTTTTCCCGAGCAGCCCCCTAAACATGACAGTTGCAAGCCTTTGGTATGTCGCCCCTGCGTTTCTCAGCCCAAACGGCATGACACTATAGCAGTACAAACCCAGTGGGGTGATGAAAGACGTCTTCTCCTGATCGGGCCCATACATGGCAATTTGATGGTATCCCCGATACACATCAAGAAAACTCATTCGCTCGTAGCCAGCTGTTGAGTCAACCAACTGGTCTATCCTTGGGAGGGGAAAACTATCTTTGGGGCAGGCCTTGTTTAAGTCTGTGAAGTCTACACAGACACGCCACTTTCCATTCTTCTTCTTCACGACCACGGTGTTGGATAGCCACTCAGGGTAGTGAACTTCGCATATTGCTTTTGCCTCAAGCAATCGATTAACCTCTTCCACAACAGCATCCACGTGCTGCACGGCAGCCCTACGTTTCTTCTGAATAACTGGTTTATGCTGAGGGTCAACATTCAGATGGTGACAGATTACGTCAGCATCTACACCAGGCATCTCTTCTGGTACCCATGCAAACACATCAATATACTCCTTCAGAAACCGTATTGATTCGGTCTTTTCCTCCTCTGGTAGCGACTCCCCAATCAAAAAATATCTTTCAGGATCAGCCTCGTTGATCTGAATCTTTTCCAAACCCTCGATCACCTTATCAGCCGGGCATCTTCCGACATCCTCGATAGTCGGTTGATCTGGCACTTCCAGTGTATGAACATGATGGGCCTTTGGGGCCTTCTTAATGATGGAGATCAAACATTGTTGGGCCGCTTTCTGGTTACCCCTGATTGATTCGATCCCATTGGATCCTGGGAATTTCACCATCTGGTGGTAAGTCGAGGAGACTGCCCTCATCTTGTGTAACCAGGTTCTTCCTATAATCGCGTTATAA
>BPLS01030707.1:0-10732 GCA_019656275.1 Rhododendron kiyosumense | reverse complement strand
AGTGTTGGATATCATAGCCAAGGCAGGTCCCGGAGCCCAACTCTCCCCCTCAGAGATTGCGTCTCGGTTGCCCACGGCTACCCGTAACCCGGACGCACCGGAAATGCTGGATCGGTTGCTACGTCTCTTGGCCAGCCACTCGATTCTCACGTGCTCGGTTGACCTCTCCTCTGATAAACCCCTCCTCCTCTTGCTGCTCAACTCGAGCAGCAGAGAAGGTTGTATGAGCTGTCAGCTGTGGCCAACTACTTTGTTTCAGACCAAGACGGAGGAGTCTCATCCATGTTGATCTTGCTCCAGGACAAGGTCTTCATGGACAGCTGGTAAGTGGTTGATTCATATTCATACAACTTTGATAGTTTTACCATTTAGAACTCCAAAAGTGTTAAAGGATATATGAAAGTGTCTATAAAATAGTTCAGTGTGTCTTTTATGGACACTTTCATGTAACGCATCAATCCTCTTAGAACTCAGAGCCAGCATAGACTACTTATTCTTCATGATGACGAGTATTTTCGGTGCATGGTTAGTAAAGTTGTTAAACTTTTCGTCAAATAATTTAGGGTAATCTTGTATCGACATGAGAAATTTTAAACAAACATAAATACTGTATATATGTGGACCACGTTGAAAAGTTTGAAAAAATAAATAGAAAAGAAACTGCCTTCTAGCTGCAATACTATTTTTTAATCTTTAGTGAAATTTATTACTCTGTAACTCTCTCTCTCTCTCTCTCTCTTACTTTTTAAACTACCCTCTCTAAGATGAATGGTTAGTACACAAAATATGACTCGAATCTAACAAAAATACAGAAAATACAAACTGATTAAGAGACACTTGATCGGCTTGATTATAATATATCTAGGTATGAACTAAAAGGGGCGGTGGTGGAAGGGGGAATCCCATTTGACAAGGTTCATGGGATGCATGCATTCGAGTACCCAGGGAAGGATCCCAGGTTCAATGAGGTATTCAACAAGGCCATGATCAACCACACCACAATTGTGCTCAACAAAATCCTGCAGTCCTTTTACAAGGGTTTTGAGCAAGTTTAGAAACTTGTTGATGTTGGCGGCGGTCTTGGAGTCACCCTCAACTTGATACTTCCAAATACCCACATATCGAGGGTGTTAATTTTAACCTTCCACATGTGATCCAACATGCCCCGTCCTATCTCGGTGCGACTTATGATTCTTGTGTAGTACTTTTCTCACACTTCTTGAGAAAAAAGTGCAACAAGCAGCCATGGTAATACAAATTCGATGCAGGTGTGGAACATGTTGGAGGGGATATGTTTGAGAGTGTACCCAGAGGAGATGCCATCTTCATGAAGGTGAGTTTTATTTTTCGAACCACTCATGTATATATCACCTTTTTTTTATATCGGTAAAAATATTTTTATTAATGGGGAAAAAGGAAGGATATTCCAATCAAAAGTTGAAAAATACAGTCGGTTGGAAACAAAGCCCAACCACCTAGAGAGATAAAGTCCAATACACCCGCGGACCTAAACACACCCAGATAATACAATATAAGCACATAAACAAAAGGCCTAAAACGCCCGAATCAAATAAATAAAGCCCAACCCAAAACAGAAGGCCTAAAATGCATATATCGCCTTATACGTCTATAGGGTAAAAAATGATCATTAAACAGAAAGCATTGCCTTTCATTGTTGAATTGTCCCACAACCCTGATAACTTAATATGTCGAAAATAAGTTTACGATGATGTAGATAGTTTTTTTCCCCCCGTAACCATGAATAAATTAACTTGTGAGTAAATATTGTCTTTTTCTCAAAGTTAACTTTGTCGACACTTAGAAAATGATAAGATGTTTCCCATTAACGATGCATCAATCTAATGTAACTAACGATGACATTGACGATGTATGTTGTTATATGTAGGCTCTACTTCATGATTGGAGCGATGATCAATGCCTGAAGTTGCTAAAGAATTGTCACAAAGCTCTACCAGACAACGGGAAGATAATTGTGGTGGAGGGAATTCTCCCAGTGATCCCAGATCGTAGCGCTGCAACCAAAGGCATTTTTCAGTTTGACTTGGTGATGATGACTCAAAACCCTGGAGGGAAAGAGCGCACAAAGCAAGAGTTTATGGCCCTTGTCTCTGGAGCTGGGTTTTCTGGCATCAGATTGGAATGCTTTGTCTGCAACTTTTGGGTCATGGAATTTTACAAGTAGTGTGCGACCCACCTATAGACTTGACCTACAACTTGCATTAATTCCTATTATGGTTTTTGTTTAAGAAAAATAAAATGATAAGAGCAGGTAATCGAGGATTTCAACGTTTGTATTCGAGAATGTATGGGTTTTTTTCCGTCATTTATAACAAGATTGTTGGGCTCATACTAGGACCTCAAATGATCTTTCTACCTTGTCCCGGACGGGATTCTCATATCGGCACCTAGTGTTGTAGTTTGGTACACTCTTGTATTTTGCGATATAATCTTTGCCTTCGGGCTTAAATGAAATTGTGACTGATTCAAAAAATAAAAAAAATACTATGACCTCAAATCAAACGCACTAACACTCACGAATCAAACATGAGAGAAATACAAGAACTTCCGAGAGAAAACTTCCACGATAATCACAATTTTTTACAAAAATGCTCACCGGAGGAGGAGTGTCCACACACCAGAGCTCACACTCAACTCGCATTCTGGTTCTCTCTAATCCTCACCACACTCACTGTTTGCCACACCCAAAAAAAAACAGAATACAAATATCCTATATATAGGACTTGGGAGAAGAGGCTCCAACAGCCATAATTTGGATATGGCACACCATCCAAACATGGCTCCTCTTCAATGCTCTGTTTTTTCTGTTCTGATCCCAGCTGCTCACATTGCAGCTTCCAGAAGATAAGGCCCTTGATTTGTGAGTCAATTTCCTCACAAAGATTATTCTATTATTATAATATAAAATATGGCAAAAAGTAAAATAAAATAAAATCAAGTAATGGGTCATAATCTTTGACCATCTATTCCGTTCATAAAATTAACATCTAATCGTAGTTTTTTTTTTTTTGGGGTAAAATCTAATCGTAGTTGTTGATTTCCTTAATTCAACAAGAAACTGCAAATTCGCTGCCACGCACGTAGATGAAGCATATGACGTTTTTGTCCTTTGCTTTATGTTTCCTTTTAAAATAAGTTTACAAATTCAACTTTAAAACACAACTCTGTCCACATGGTTGATGTTGTGTCCAAAGTTTGTCTATGTGTATCGAACGGCTCCCAACGTATTTGTGTCCGAAGTGATATTTTAAAGCTTGTTTTTTTTTTTATAGGATATTTTAAAGCGTGTTTGTAGAATTGTTCTTCTTGTTAACCTTTTATCGATCCGCGAGACTACTTCTCGCTTCCCCTTTCAAATTCACTCCAAATGAGCACACAAATGGCAAATACGTATAATCAAATCCTCTACCTTGGAAAGTTCATCGCCGAGGAATTCGACATATCTATTCATCCCGGGAGGGGAGATGTTCATTTAAATCTCTGGAGGGTATCTCCAACATTTCATTTAGATTGTGTGCAAAATACCTATTCATCCAACCATATTATTAGCTGATTTTACAAGCTGTGCAAAAAACCTAGCATTCGCGGGCCTTTATCTCGGGTAGTAGGAGATAGGATCAAAAGAAAAGAAGTGATTTGAGTTCCGTATAAAAGATCGAAGAAAATACGTTTGAAAAGTATAAAATGGGAAAGAATTAGAGAAAGATTGTTACGGAACTTTCAATGAACTGCCTATGTATCCGGGGGCGACTCCATTTTGCAATATTCAAAGGCTAAATTGCAGCCGGGGATCAAGGCCGTGAAAAGATACTAGAAAGAAAAAAAATTCTCTATGAACAATAGAATAATGCTATTAAAGGTAAAAGTGCGAATTAATCTTTCTGAACAAGAGCACGTGATTCTAGCATGCCTATCCGCGTGGGAGTAAGACTATGCGGGTCCATCTCCTATCCAAGGATCAAAGAACATAGTACAATTTTCATCCGAAATTAGCTTTTTTCAGAGTCTACTTTAATACTTGAAATTGTTCATTTTATGAATTCGTAAAGAGCATCCAAAATCAAGTTGACTGAATATTGTTCGATTTATTTTGAAACCCTTAAAAATAAGATTGCAATAATGGGTCGAATGAATTTGATTTTTTTTCCAAATAAATATGTTTCAAAATCATATAAAGTTACGTTCTGTAAAGTTAATTTTTGGTATGCTTGTTATTCTTAATATATTTTTTAAAAAAAACAGAACCATCTCAATAATTAACGTGGGTCCGGGGAAATAACCATTTCCCTGAAATTGCACTCTCCAACTTGACACGGTGTGGCCCAAACTTTTGTTGGGTGTTGAATAAATGCGCTGTGAATCCGTGAATGTATGCTGTCCAGTAGACAGTAGTCAAGTGGTAGTCAAAGAGAGAGAGAGAGAGAGAGAGAGAGAGAGAGAGAGGTGCCTTCCAGCCATGTCCAGCTCAGCTCATTATCTCCTCCTCCTCGCTGCCTGCCTCCTCGTCGCCGCCGTCGCCGCCACCGACCACATCGTCGGAGCCAACCGCGGCTGGAACCCCGGCATGAACTACACTCTCTGGTCAAACAACCAGACCTTCTACGTCAATGACCTCATCTGTAAGCACCTCTCTCTCTCTCTCTCTCTCTCTCTCTCTCTCTCTCTCTCACACACACAAACACACAAAATTACACATCCCCTCCTTGGCTCCCCTGCCTCCCCCTCTAGATCAGAAATCTCACATTTCTCTCTGGAAGACGATGGCTACTGTTTTGAATGCTGCTGTACGGTACTTTGTCGTAGTATACCGTAATTGTTAGAGATTCAAATGTCGGAATCAGATCCGAACATAAATGTGTTCGGAATTGTTCGATGTGTTGGTCTTATGTGCGTTGTATAGAACCACGTGCATTGTACTGTCAGGAAACGAATCTATACCGACTATTCTACCACCGCACCCAAATACACAAACACATAGGAGCGGAGTGTAGTGTTTGTGGACTCCACCTCTAGTGTGAGTGTGAGTGTGGGTGTGGGTGTGCAAGTGTTTTTGTGTTATGGGTGTGGTTTTAGAATTTTTCTATACGGGATAATGGCCCTATCTTACCAAACAAAAAATTTAAGCCCCAATTGATTTTAGGTTCTTTTGGTAGCATTATGTATCTTAATTTTGCCTGTAAATTGGAATTGTTTCCATCAAAATCGCCTACTCAAGAGTTGCATTATAGTGACATTGTACTTTCTTATTCACATTTAGTTGCTAATTTCCTTGCCCCTGGAGTCCTTCCTTCCAAGCTCTGTTCCACTCCCCTATGCTCTTGTTTGCTTCGGTTTTGGATTGTTTTGTGTGTATCCCGTGCCTACAATAATGGTTGCAATCGTTCATGTTTTAAATTTCGTAAGAAAGTATGTTTCTGTAAATAATTAGCTCGATTGAACCTTGATAGCTATGCCAACAGTTTTCATTTGTAAAAAGACAATATGAATGGCGAAAGTTTGGATAGTCGCCCGTGAACTGTTATGTTAGCTATTGATGACACGGGGATACTTGGGATAGTGGTTGGCTGGGATTTTTGGCTTACCTCCGAAATATGATTGTGTTCGAACGTGTCAGAAAAGACTTGTAATTAATCTTTTCATATTTCAACTTATAAAAAGTCAAATTTAATTAGGCGATTGTGGTGTCTGTTCAATTACCTCAATGAGGAGGATTTCTCTATCTAGAAGTATTAAAACGGCACAACGATTCACTGGAAATTTAATAAACCAAAGAACAAGCAAGATACCTTGATCAATTCAAAAACAAACTTGCTTTCCAACTGGTTCTCCAAACTTCCACAAACGAATAGAACAAGTTACAAAGTGATTACTACTACTACAAACTACTCTTAATTACTTCGAACTTAAGTGTTAGTTCTTCTAACTACTGCCTAAAGGACAAACCAAGCATAGCATAGCTGTTTGTTTGATGATTTGTCTGGGGTTTTCCTTCATTTCTTCTATTTATAGGCAAACTCTCTTGAGTCTTCTCCACGCCTTCTATTTCCCGTCTGGTTGTCTTCGAAATCATCTCAACTTGAATTCAAACTTTGCCTCCATGATTCCTGATTGTGGGAATTTAGTTTAATTCGTCACCCCACTTTCCCTCAATTGCATTGTGTTGGATATGGGCAGTTATATGCTCGAATCTCAACTCCTTTGACTGTGTCAACCGTAACTGCCTCTTGTTTGAATTAAATCATTCGTGTCTTTGAGCTTCGAACTGCATAGCTCTTAAGTTATTATTTGAATGACACCTGACAATAATTGTCATTACCTATAAACGATACTAATTTGATCAGAACGTCATCGTTCTTTTAATTGTGTGATTCCAAGTATTTTAGTCTATACGTGCTCCATTTTGTCTAAATTGAATGGCCACTTGTCACTAGCCGATTGGGCCAATAAATTCTCATGTAAACAGATAGTCCCCCAAATTGGTTATATAGTTATTGATCACTGATCAAACTATTTATTTTAAAGAAACGAATTGCTTTATAGGATCTAAATAGGAATGATTTTAATCATTGTTGTGGGCACGAGATGGGCACAACAACAGCCCAAAACTAAACCAAACTGAACAATGGAGAGGCCGGATCCGAGCTTGGTGTGCCCTGAAGTATGCTTCCCCTGCTATCTCTCTCTCTCTCTCTCTCTCTCTCTCTAAATTTCTCTTTCGTGTTCGCAGCATTTAGGTACCAGAAGATGCAATACAACGTGTTCGAAGTGAACCAAACGGGGTACGACAACTGCACCACGGAAGGGGCTGTGGGAAACTGGAGCAGCGGAAAAGACTTCATTCTCCTCGACAAGGCCCAGAGGTACTACTTCATTTGTGGCAACGGTGGTTGCTACAACGGAATGAAGGTTTCCGTCGTGGTTCACCCGCTGGCGTCATCGCCTTCTGCTGCCCTCGCTGCCAACAAATCTGCCGCTCCTGTGGTGGCTCCAACGGCGGTGAAGGTTGCGGTGGCCGTGGTTTCGTCGATTTGGTTCGGATCTGGCTGGATCTGACGGTGGTGGTGTTGGTTGTTGTAAGAAAAACGGAAACCATTCTCCTTTTCCAGATTTTAGAATTGTTTCCTTAGTTTTTTTTTTTTTTTTTTAATTGGCATTGTGCCACGGTTATTTGAATGAAAATGAATTGTATTTTTCGACTAAAACTTGTGTCGATGTATTAATACTCTTGCTCCTCAAACACAATACTTTATCCGACGTCGCGTGAAAGCGTTACTGTTCGAACCAGGGAGCATAATAGTTTCCCATGGATACAAGTTGAAATCCCTCGATTTGCTTATATAATTAGTTACTATAACTTAGAAAATCATGCACCGAATTATTGAAATTGCACGATGATCACACAGGGATGGGATCCACGAACAGTGCGATAACATGGTCTTTGACACATTCTGCTTGAGTATACCCATCATCGTTCTTGTAACCCACATCGTGAAGGCGCGCATAGTTTAGAATCCGCATGAGGAGATCTTTGGATATCGCGGCTGGCCTCATCATCATCATCTCTTCATTGATATCCTTCCATGCATTCTCAATTCTTTAGTAAAACTCATCGACGGCCTCCGACTTTGAAACACCGTGCTGCTTCATGTAGCACTCAACTCCTGTAGCCATGTGGCACACCTTCAATTCTTCAGCCTTCAATTGTGTTAAGAAAAATTAGAGAAAAAGTAAAATAAAATTGCTAAATAAACGAAATGTATATATGTATGTACCTTGGAGGTTTGTATGTCATTGAGTCGGCATAAAGTAGAGACAGCCGTTAAGGATCTAGGTTTAGTTTGTAACCATTGGAATGCATCTGTGGTAGCAATCTCTGTCATGCCTATGAACGATGCCGTTGTGAGCAATGGAATTGTGACGGTTATTAATGCATCGACCAAATACTCATCGAACGATTGTACATGTCCTTTCTTTAACAACTCCATCTCCCTTCTGTAGCAGCTTATTATTTCTTTGAACTGGTTCAACCAAGAGAGAGAGAGAGAGAGAGAGAAAACCAAAACGAAGAAGAAGAAGAAGAAGAAGTCAGTAGCTAGCTAGTTTGTTCGAATACATTGCCATTGTAACATGTTAATCATAACAAATCACTGCAGTATTTACTAAACTTAACAGTTTGGCTATGTGTATAAAAGCATAATATTGGGAAGAACGAAAATTTAATTACATTCCAATGAATTAATTATTTTTTTTGAATTTAATGAATTAATTAATTTAGTAATCTTATCTGGAAAATCTTCACTTTGAAAATTTATGAGAGTCAAAGTTTCTCTTTTTCATGGATTGAGCTAGGAATAATCACTATAGGAAGGTGGGAGATCAATTCCCTCTTAGTTTAGAAACGTGATTCTTGGTTAAATATGTCATCAGAATCAGATCTCTATTGTAGTCGACGATTACGATTTCAAACGTTGGAATATATCTTGAAGACATCAAACCACATCCTCAATATTTAAACCTCAAAATGTCTGTCCACTATCAAGTTGCCAGTTAACAACAAAACTGCAAATGTCATTTTTTGCGTAATATTTTGTTTAAATTAAAGTTCTTGAAAAATGTTTTTTTTTCCGGGTGAAAAACAAAAGAAAATGATGAAAAAAGTAGGAAAATAATATTGGCATTTCTAAAATTGATGGCGACACTCTAAAAAACAAAAGAAATTGGCTTTGAAATTATACTGATTTTAGAATGCCTCTATTAATTTTGGAGTGTCAATATCATTTACCAAAAAGTAAAACAAAAAGAAACTAAGGGTGCCATACCGCCTCTTTTAAGTAATGAACGGCATAGGTACTTCTTTCTTGCTTTGCCATCTCCATCTCCATCTCCATCTCCCTCTCAATTTCATCATGGAGGTTTAGGAGAGCTTTGTACACTGACTTCATGTACTTTGGGAGTTGATCCATGGCATTTATGTCCCACCTGTGCATGAGCACTTGATGTTATACAAATATATTCTCTCAATTAAATACAGTGTGAGATCGATTATACTATTTACACTTCCGATACAAACATTTGAGAATTTGGGATCGACCCGGAAATCCTGTAGTGCAAGGTGCACTATAGGACATGTAGTGTGTATCACAGTCATTGGTGTGTGTTTTCACTTGTTTGGATTCAAATGAACTCTTCCGGAGAAGAGTTCATTTGAATCGGGATCGTTGAAAATACTCACGAACGGCTGAGATTTGCCCTACAGGGATCCCTATCGATCGCCACATTCTTTTAATTGGGACCGCTGTTTTGAAAATTCCTTGGCCGACCAAAAAATACATGCGTAAATAAATAAATATATAAATACCTGTGCACCGCGTTGGTGAAAAGTATGAGTTCTTCATAGGTACCATAAGCATCGTAGGTGTCATCCAGAACTGATATGATTAAAGTGGCCTTGGTGAGAATCAAACGAGCAAGAGAGTATTGTGGCTCAAAATAAGCTGATGCAGAAGTGAAAAAGCATTCCACCGCCCTGTCCCTCACGTAAGGAGCTTCCGAAACTAGATCCAAGTCTTTCCACCACCTATATATTATGTACACACAAACATGCAACAAGTAAGATAAACATATGCGTAAGGGCAGAGCCGGCCTTGATGTTTCAAGAGTTTAAAGAGAAAATTAATTAAAATGGGACATCTTTTATTGGACTATAATAAGGGATAAAAAAGTATAAGGAGCCCTTACAACTAAATTTTTTTGAAGGCCTGCAACATAAGTTTTAGCTTAGGGCCGGCTCTGAATAAGGGTTTAAACTTGAGGTAGTGGCCTAGCCCAGTGGTAAAAGGGCAGTGTGCGCCCCATGCTCAACCGGGGATAAATTCCTGGACCATATTCACTGTCCACTTTTGACGACTTTTTTATTTTTAAATGTGTCTTTTAATTTCCAATCAAGCTGATTTTACATGTGCATATACTCCGTATTTCTTAATGTAGAGACCTACAAAATGATGAATACTTTGGATCTTCTTTGTAGGTCTAGGATGGAGCAAAAACATATTGAGTTAATTTGTACTGAGATATGGAGGATAAGAGTATGGAGGGGAGCTTAACCTGCATGGATAGCGCATAGTATACAAATTAAAATTACATGTTGAATTTAATTTACATAATGAATTGGCTAAACGAAGTTGTTTGAGTTTGAAACAATACGCCATGGAAGATTACATTTACTACTACATGAGGTTTTTTTTTTTTTTAAATCTATTTTTTGAACAGCAAATTATTATTTTTTACTGATCTTTGAAAAAACCCCATAGCACAACGGTATCCACAACACTATTTTTTCACATGGCTACAATTTTCTACTCCATAACAACATATTTTCACATAGCTACAAAAAAAAAACACCAAACTTTTTTATACTATGTGTCTGTGAGTTCGAACTCCTATTTGTTTTTCTTTTTCAATATGCTTCGCTACTCCTCAAAATCCGGTTGATTATCTCAAGAAAAAAGATCGAGTCACAAATATATACACATGCACAAATGCGCACGATATTACCGGGAGATGTGGCAGAGTTCTTTCTTGTGTAACATCTGTAACAAATTAAAATCAATCTTTGCAAGCCTCAGCAGCTTCTCATTCCTAGAAGCATCATTTTCATAAACAGAGATGTAATGCCTAGCTTCGACTCTTGGAA
>BPLS01030706.1:0-11874 GCA_019656275.1 Rhododendron kiyosumense | reverse complement strand
GAGTCCTACGCTTGGGACGCGTTTTTAGTTTAATTTTATTAACACCCGGTCGGTCAAGCATTTTTGGCGCCGTTGCCGGGGACGGCGACGTGTGTTCTAGAGTGTGAGTTTTAGTGTCTTTTGTCTTTTAGTTGAGTCACCATAGGTAGAGGGAAGAAGGTGTCCTTTAAACAGGACCCTCTTTATTATCGCGACCCGACACATCGTTTAGTTCGAAAAGAACTGGAGTCGAGTCAGCCTGTGGTTTCTAGTTCTTCATCTTCTAGTTTAGAGTCAGACTTAGCTGAGTACCAGTCAGAGTCTATTCCCATTAGTGGTGTTTATATAGATTTGCCTTTTGAGTCAGTAAGTGTCAGCAATCCGCTTTTCCAGTCAGTTTCGGAGTCAGAATCAGAATCATCTGAGATGGGAGATAGGCAAGTAGTTGTCCAGCCGTCCTTGAGGCAGCACATACATCCTGAGAGGACCACTCCTCTCGGACCCATTGTGTTCCCTCAAGAGACACAAGAGGCACGCAATGCCTTTACAGTCAAACCTGGTGTCCTTAATAGTCTCCCTAGTTTCCACGGGAGGGAGTGCGATGATCCGTACGAGCATGTGCGGACATTCGAGGGGTTGGTGCGCAACCTTGCATCTAATACCCAAAATGAGAATGCGTGCCTCAAGCTGTTTGAGGCGACATTGAGGGATGGCGCGCTTCTGTGGTTTCGAATGCAAAAGTCTCAGTCATTCACCACTTGGGCACAAGTGCGTGACGCCTTTTATAGAAAGTACTTTTCTGACGCTAAGACTAAGAGTTTTAGGCGTCAAATCCAAGGTTTTAGGCAGGAGAGGGATGAGTCATTTCTCAAGGCTTGGGAGCGTTTCAAGGAATTGCTCCTAAGGCTGCCACACCATGGCTTTGAGAGGATTCAGTTAGTCGGTTTCTTTCACTTGGGTCTCAACTCTGAGTCAGTCCAACTCATAGAATATTCTTGCAAAGGGGATGATTTCTTGTCCAAAACAGCAGACCAGGCTTGGGATTTCTTAGATGACCTAGCTGATAGGCAGAGGGCTTTAGAACCATCTGATTTTGAGCGATCCGGACCTTCTGGGTCCAACGTTGTCCCGGTTACCATTCGTGACCAGCGACTCCAGGCTCAGGTTGAGAAAATGGCTCAAAGATTAGAGGAGCTAGAGGTGAGGCAGGCTCGTCCAGTTAATGAGGTATCAATTGAGGAAGTATGCGTGTGGTGTGAATGTAAAGGGCACACCGCGACCGTTTGCCCTGGGTTTATTGCCGCCAAGAGGGCAAATCATTTTAACCAAGAGGAAGTTAATGCAGTTAGGACTTGGGATCCTTATTCTAACACGTATAATCCGGGATGGAAGGATCACCCCAATTTTGGGTGGTCAGACTCCAGACCCGTAGGTGGAGGCCAAGCGCAATCCTTTGCGCTACCTCCGCCGCAGCAGTTTCAACAGGCCCAATCGTCCAGGCCTCCTCAAGGCCAGGTCATTCCATTTCACTACCAGCCACAACTTGGTAGGGGGGCGGGTCCATCCACTCGTGGTCCTCCCCCAGGTTATTCACAGATGACCGCGCGTGATCATAAGTTAGATGATACTGTCAATTCCCTGATGCAGTCACAGATGACATTTCAGACGGAAACGAGACAGCAAATTGGGGCCCTTACAACCCAAATGTCACAACTCACTGCGGTTGTCGGTCAACTGCAGCAGGAGAAAGGTAGGTTTCCGGCCCAGGGTAGTACAGCGGGGGCCCATTATTTGGAAAATTCTTCAGGTTCTAATATTCATAACCCCAATCAGGAGGAGGCTAAGTCGGTCACCATTCTTAGGAGTGGGAAGGAGATCGATAAGTCCATCCTGCCAAAGCAGAAACCAGCTCCACCCCCGGAGCCGGTTGATGCACCAAGAGTAACTCCTGATGTTGATGATGTCCATAGGAAAGAGGTAGAGGATGATGAGGAGTCACCTGAGGTGGTGGTGCCTGCAGCTGCAGCCCCCACGACTCCAACAACATCAGCAGTGCCAGTAGCTCCATATCCTCAAAGGCTAGCGGTGAAACCTAAGCAGAACATGAACCACAAGATGGTAGAACTTTTCAAGAAGGTGCAATTCCCTATCTCTTTGATGGAGGCAATTGAGTCTTTTCCCCAGTGTGCGAAGGTATTGAAAAACCTTTGCACGAAAAAGCACAAGAATCCAAACAATATAGTTCTGACTGAGCAGGTGAGCTCCATTCTTCAGACTGAGATTCCTGCAAAGTGCAAGGATCCTGGGTGTCCCACCATTACCATAGATATCGCAGGCCAAACATTCGATAAGGCATTACTGGACTTAGGGGCGAGTGTTAACTTGCTCCCCTATTCAGTATACCTGAGACTAGGTCTAGGCGATCTGAGAGCTACTCCGGTCACGCTGCAGTTGGCGGATAGGAGTGTGAGAGTACCCAAGGGTGTGGTGGAGGATGTGATGATTCAGGTAGGTGATTTCCAATTTCCTGCGGATTTTATTGTTCTAGACACTTGCCAAAATCCTGAGGTCTTTGAGAAGACTCCTATCATCCTTGGCCGTCCATTTTTAGCCACCTCCAGTGCTATCATGAATTGCAAAACTGGACAAGTCCAATTGTCATTTGGAGACTTGAAAATGGAGGTGAAAGTGTTTAATGCGGATAGCCGAGTCAAGGATGATGAGGTGTGTTTGATCGACACGCTGGTGCAGGAGCATGTCGATAATCTTTTGTATAAGGATCTTCTGGAGATAGCCAAGGATGCGGCATTTTTAGATTCTCAAAAGGTAGGAAATATGATGGAGAGGTTTGCGGTTGAGAATGTGTGTAGGGTCGCTTGCAATCCAGTTGTTGAGCCGTTGGGCGTCCTATGGTCTTAAATTCCGACGGGTAGCTTTTGCGTACCACTCTCTTCATTGAGAAGTGGACCCGACTCCTAGCGATAGGGGTACCCATCATTGACTTGGGTTTTGAGCATAATCTTTATATACTTGTTCTTTTATATCTTGTTAAACAATAAAATAAAATAAAAAATAAAAAAAAATGGAGAAATTGAAAAGGAAAAGCAAACAAAAAAATAAACATAATGGTCTTGTATAGCCACCCGTTCCTTACCCACCGGCGAGAGATGGGGAGAAAAGTATGACACGTGCGACTGCGTGAATGTCTGGTGGTGTTCTTTTCTTTCCATTTTTTATTTTATTTTATTTTTATTATTCTTATTTTGTTTGTTTGTGGCCCGGATAACACGCGCCGGGCAGGACTAATGCCAATTGCATGTTCTCGGTAGTTGTGGTTTCAGTCTTTTGGCAGGGTACGCGTGCTACCACACCAGCCTTGGTAGATTAGGCCTCACCGCTGGGGAGATGGAGGCATTCAGGAGCTCTAAGTCATGAGTGCCATTACGTGTGGCGGTTGTCAGCCCGAAGCCCCCAGCGCGGCCTTGTGTGACTAGCTGTGGTCCCACTATTTGGGTCCGAAGGAGCAAGCCCTGGAGCAGCTGCAATGACGAGGAATGCAAAAGCGACAAATTCCTCGAACATCGGCCGAGGTCATGGTGGTTGGCTGCCACCCCAAGTTCACTTTTTCCTTCTCTTTATTCTTACTTTTGTTGGTCTTCATGCTTTGGGGACCATGCGCATTTCAAGTTGGGGGAAGGGGTATACTTTGTACACAATTATTTCTGTGTTGAGCGTTGTTAGTTGGTTTAGGGGTCTAGGGGTCTGTTTTTATTTTTATTTTTGTATGGGGATACGATTGTTATGCCTGTTTGTATGAGTTAGGTGAGTATGTTAGATTCTTGTCTCATTATTTGCCTATTCAACTCATTTACATGCATATATCTGGCATCTCTGTTTGAATATTTTCGCACCATAAGCAATATTGAGTAGGTGTTCCCACTTAGTTCACAGTGTGTCCCTAAAAGCATTCTCATGTTTCTTTGTTCATCGATTTCTGCAATTGCACAAAATAGTAGGCGTTTGTATCACTTGTCATAGTCTGAATATTTTGCATGTATGTTGTGAGAGTTGGAAACAGGCTTAGGGGATGAAACAAGGCATTCTTTGTGTAATTAAACCACTAGATGTGTCCCATTGATCCATTTTAGACCCGTCTGTGTCTGTCAATTTCTGTGTCAAGCCTAGGAAACCGGTGTATGGGTTGGATTGTAGTTGAGGGGTCTAGCTTTGTGCATCATGGGTGTCTTGTTGCATTGAATTTGGAGCATCGTTGTCATCAGAAGTAAAGAGAAGAAGTTGATGGGTGTCATTATTTGAACGAAACCCAGCTTTTAAGCCATAAAGCGTAGTCAAAAAAAAAAGGAGAAAGAAAAGTAAAAAAAAAACAAAAAAGAGAGCAGAAAATGCAAAATAAAAGGAAGTTGAGGCAAGTTGAGAGGAATCAACACCTGCTGACACATCATAATAACTGATTGTATGATCATGTTATAGGGCAATCTTTGGCTCTTTATCAGCCGCCTCAATTTCCAGACTTGGAGGTTAGTGATGATTTTGCTGGGAGCGATTCAAATTGAGCTGAGATATCCATGATGCTGCTGCTAGGTGGTGGTGGCGTTATTTGGTGGTGTTATTTTATGTGTCTTTGTCGAGTCCTGTCATTTTATGTGTTATTTCATGTGATGTGAGTCGGTGGTTAGAGTCGTGTCATTTCATGTGTTGTGTAATAACCCGTACTTCGTTATGTTTATAACTAATGTTTTGTGTTGAGCACCAGTGTGGTGACAGTGTCAAGGTGGCGGTCAGTCAGGGTAGGTTATCCATGCGCTTCTATAGGCTGCCACCTTTTGCATGTTCTTTTTCTTTTTGCAACCACGGTCGTTATAAGCCCAATGAAGTCCTTAGTTGACCCGATGCACGTTGTTAACTCTCTTGCATGCATGTTTTATATTTAGCTATGAATGTGTGGTATCTTAATTTCGTTGAACTTTCATTGTTATAACTGGCGTTGTTTTGATTGGCACGTGGTGATTTTTGTTCCATCTCACGTTGGTCGCCGAGCGCCTCGCATGGGATGTAGAGTGTTCCAGTGAGCGGAAGTGACATTGTGACTTTGTGGGGGCATGTTTATCTCTACAATTGTTTTGATGCCGAATTGTTCGAATTATAGCTAGGGCATGCATGTGAATGAGTTAAAGGTGGCAGTGAGAGGAAATTTCATGTTCACTTGATTTTTATACAAGTTGCATAACCCTCGTATCCCTTGTTGAGTTTTATTTTCTTGTTTTGCTATTTTTATTTCGTTCGTTGCTAGGGACTAGCAACGCTCAAGTTGGGGGATGTGATAGGCGTGCGGAATTCATGAATTTAAGCGCCTAAGTAGGGAAATTAGCGCATTAGACGTGCAATTAATTCTCATTTTCCATTTAATGCGTGCACGTGGTTGGTTTTTGTGTTTGTGCTTAATGTGCAGGAAATTGAGTTGTTTTGGCGCTAACGAGAGATATCCGGAAAGGCCGTGATGAAGCTTGAGAGCAAGAAGGGCTTTGGAGACTAAGTGTTGGACACAAATTCGTGAGGAGATGAACAGAGCCTTAGTGAGCGCTACAGAGGATTTGGTAGAGCGCTCAAAAGTGGCACAAAATTTGGCACGAAGTGAACAGAGCCCTCGCGAGCGCTACACCATTTTTGGTGTAGCGCTACCTACCAAACCAATGGTCAACGGCTGAACGGCGAGTCAACTCGGTCAAACACACTTAAGGGGTTAGGTAGCGCTACACCCTTTTTGGTTTAGCGCTACCGGTTGCTTAGCAGGGCCTCAAAACGGCGGCGTTTTGGTCGTCCGGGGTCCGATTTCGATTTGTTTTAGGATTTTTAATTGTAATTAATAGGGGTTAGTATAAATACCCCGTTTTAACTCAGAATTAGGTTACGTGCGTTTTTACTTAGCTTTTTCGCTCTTAACTTTTGGCTACTGTTTTTCTAAGTTCTTATTTTGCAGATTCAAGTTTTAATTGAAGTTCTTTCAAGTTTTCCAGCGTTAATTCCTGTTATTCTTCAGTAATCGAATCCGTACTCTTCCGTAAGTTTGTGGAATCGTGTTTTTATTTCTATTCTGATTATTCGAAGCATGTTTAGATCTAGGGTTTTAATTGTTACCGCGTTTAATAGAATTATGAGTGAGTAGTTCTGTAGAGTGCGGCCACGGGGCAAAAGCGTCTCGTGGCTAGTTTAATTAATGTTTTTACCTCGGGATCGAATTAATTTAATCTTTAAGCAATTTTAGGAGACGAAAACTCTTCTAACAAACAAAACCCAGGCATCGCCGGAATTCGAATGCGCACGGATACTGGTGACAGGTGGTGCGCATTTGTTAGGGATTCTTTTTCCTATTCTAAAATCAACAAAGTGAATAATTGTGGCCCGAGTAAACATTGGTTAGGCTAGTTGCGGACGCTGAGTTCCCACGGCTGTACTCTCCTTTTTAAATCCTTATTTAATTAATTTAGTTTGGTAATTTAGTTAGTAAATCAATCTCATTGAACAAGGGGTGGCTACCTAAGAGCCAATTAAAACTAGAATTCAACACTTTCAAGTTAGCACCGTCCGTCCGTCTCTGTGGTTCGACTCCGGTACTTCCGGAATTATTGTGCTACACTGGTCGAGAGTCCTACGCTTGGGACGCGTTTTTAGTTTAATTTTATTAACACCCAGTCGGTCAAGCATTAACTTCATTATGTTGCCCAACCATGATCTTGATTATCAATCCATGCCTGCTTTAATTATCAGTTGTATGCACTTAGGATGTGACGACAGCCGAAAACAATAGAATTTGAATGGTTTTTGCAAAATTGTGAATGTTTGCAAAACTATTTATATCAAGTCCTTACCCATATCAAAATAAGCTGAATTTTCGCAAGGCCCCTTATTTTACTAAGGCTCTGTTTGTTTCGATATAAATTGTTTTACAATGTAAAATATTTTCCATGTAAAATGTCTTTTCTGAAAATAACCTTCAAACTTTTATTTTTTGGTGTTTGGTTGACACTTAAAAATATTTTCAAACATTGACAAAATAGTATAGAGAGAGGGAGGCTTAATTGGTAGAGAGATTTGAGAATATTAGAATTGAACGTAGGTCAGACCGACAATTGAGGAAACTGAGCAGTGAAAATTGTAGTAAAGGGCAGTGGGTTCATCTCAGAAAATAACTTATGGAAGATTTAAGAGTAAGTCATTTTCATCCAATTAACACTACTACAATAATAGATATGCGTCACACTAAGGAGATTCATAAAGATCGCGGTTTTCAGTGAAAGCGTGATAAAAAGTGGTGCATAAATTTTTATATCTCAGTTTAAGTCCAAAGCTGAGATAAAAAGTGGGTTTTAGCGCGAAATAAAAGATCTCGCTCTTATGGCAAGATAAAAGAAAAACAACCTCACATTTACAACGTGATAAAAGATTTAAGACGGAAAAAAAATGAGATAAAAGATCTCGCTCTTGTGTCGAGATAAAAGAGAAAAGACCTCACCCTTGTGGTGTAATAAAAAAAGAGAAAAGATCTCACCCTTGTGGTGTGATAAAAAATTTTAGTGCAGAAAAGAATGAGATAAAAGATCTCACTCTTGTGGCGAGATAAAAGAGAAAAGATCTCACCCTTGTAGCGTGATAAAAAAATTTAGCGCAAAAAAAAAGTGAGATAAATGATCTTTCTTGCGGCGAGATAAAAAGCCCACCCATTTAGGCAAGCAGTCTGAATTTTCATGTGGATGGACCGGTACTCATTTAGGCAAGTTTTGAAAAATTATGTGAGAAAAATGATGTTGTTTAAGAACTTTGAAAATTTCTTTTCTTTTTCTTTCTTTACAAAATGTAAGAAGATAAGTCCTAATTACACTCATCCCAAAAACTCTTTACATTCCATCTTCATCTTCACGCCCAAAAAGATTGATCGATCGATCGATCGATCGATCGATCGAGAGAGAGAGAGAGAGAGAGAGAGAGAGGGCAAATCCCACAACTGGGTTCCACCAGTGCCCAGTTGTTTCTTCGACGAAGGGCGGACTATTCCACTAGTGCCCGATTTTTACGTGGGTGAGCTGTGATCTTTATAGTTTATTGTAGTACTGAAATTTAGTTATTTCGGATGTCTTCCAAGTATATATTTGATACATTAGGTAAAAAAGCAATTATATTATTATGGCTTATCTTGTCTGAAAAGGATTAAAATCCAATTGGAAAGCCACCATTGAAATTGAAATTCAATATAAAGATAAAATCCATGTGAAATGGTTAGTTTATAAAAAAAAATCTAAAGTTTGTCTCTAATGTTACAATCTGCATGTTGTGATAATTTTTATAAAAATACAAAGCGCACACTACAACAAAAAACACTATTTTTTACTAAATTTACTAGCTAAAACTAAATTTTCCGCCCCAAGAAAATAATTTGGTGACCAACAACTAATTTTGATTGGCAAAAATTTGTTGTCATATTTTAAATTTTATTAAAACAATGTTTACATATGTATTTTTATATATTATAATATCATGTTAATTGCATTTCAAAAAATTCAACAAATTTTAAGGAAAAAAAGAAGTTTTTCACTTTAGAAAGTAAGTATAAATATTTTTGTTTTCCTAATGTAACAGAAGTTCTTAGCTAGCTTAGTGGTAAGGGTTTGGAAAATCAACTAAGGGTGCGTGTGTTCAAAACTTGGCAATGACAATAAAAGATGGTCTTGTGGATACAAAGAAAAGATCACACTCATTGTTTTTCCATCTCAGTTTTATGATGTGATCATTTTGAATTTTCAATCACTGTTATAGACTGTGAGACTTACAATCACAGTCAATACCTATGATCTTTATGGTTTATTGTAGTAGTGTAATGAAAAATCCTTATTTTTTCCACAACCAAACATCGGAAAAATATTTTACGCCCCAACAAACAGAGCCTAATTTAAACAAGATCAATGGTTCGGAAAATTAAAGTGGGAACCAAAACAAAATCGGGTGTCAAAATGAGTGCGAGCGGAACCAGCTCCAATATATTCTAATTATAGCATCGTAACCATAATGTTTGTTTCATTGGCACAACTTATGCCTTGTTCTCTTTACAATTCAAAAAGAATTTTTCAAAAAATTCCCCCTAGATTCCCCCTGCTTCCAACATTTCTCTCTCTACTTATTATCCCTACTATTTTTCAAAAAACTTTTTAAAACACAAACCAAACACAACATTAATTATATCGATCAATAGATGCTTAAAAATGACATTCTACAAAATTAAGTCTTTGTATTCTGATTAAATTGCCAAAACACTAATTGTAACGACCCACCCTCGCTTTCCTGCTAACCATTCGCATAATCACGTGACTCAAAAGGTTAACCTCAAGTTATACTGTATCTGATCGGCGTATCTTATAAACCATATTCACTTCTTAGACTTTCCGGACGTGGGACAACTGCCCAAGAGTTCTCACACTAAGGCCCTGTTCGGACAAATAATTGAGCCTGCTTTCCCGGCATTTCTGTCAAAAAAAGCCACCACCGATTCGGCTAAAAAATCCTATCTAAAAAAGCCACATTGCAGACCACCAAATTAAAATGACCAAAATACCCTGGCTATTCGTCTTTAATATGCCTTCCCAACAGAACCCTATCCTTCTCTACTCCTCACTGTAGCCACACAGTCCAAACCCCTTTCGAAGCTCATCAGTCATGACCGACTCTACCCAGAACATTCAAGTTGGGGGAACTCTCCAAATCCCGTCAGACGCCTCCTCCGGCATCAACCCCGTCTGATCCTCCTCACGAACTCTCCACAGAACCCAAATCTCCTCCACCTAGCAAATCCTCCGTCCATCTCCAAATCCCTTCAGGCGCAGTAACTCCGGCATCACCCCCCTCCGATCGCGAACCCTACACAGCAGTAAGATCTTCCACCTTCGAGTTCTTCGGAGGCAGATCATATTCGTCCAACCTACGCCCCCTCTCTTTCACACACGACAGTGAGTTCTCAAACCCTCGTCCGAGTTGATGTCTGTAATGTTTGTGTTTGTTTGTATTTCCGAAAGGATGATTGCGACCTTCTCATTTTTTTCAGAAAACTCTAACCGATATTCATTCACAATCTAAGGTAATACCAAAATGGTTGGAAAAATGTTTCGGGAACATAGTATGTCCGATCCGAGGCCAGACTCCATTCAACACTTATTTTTTTCCTTTTTTGAACTCTATCACTTTTTGTATGAAAACTAGCAAATTTATGTACTCTCTCTGGAATAGTTTGTTGGATCTCTGTATAAACGATAGGTTCTGTTGTTGATATCACTCGCTATGCGAAACCCTTGTTTGTTATGCATAATTTCTACAAATATTTCATTACTGGAGCATAGTATTTTTTATGTTTTGTAAATTTCCGGTCTTAGGGAGCTCATAATTCTTTGAATAGAAGAGGAACGATCTCATTCCCATCATGTTTCTAGGTACACAATCTCAAGATTCTTTCTTAGGCTGCCTTCAATTAATTTCCACAAATGGACTCATACGATTTGACTAGTAGTTTGCTGTTTTGATTCCAGAGTAGTGGAAGGGTTGGTTACGCTCTATTGATGTCCTACTTGATTTGTATGGTGTTGTTTTCTTTCTGGGTTATGCCCCTTTTGAATTTTTCTTTTGACCATGTGAAAAGAAAATGGTAGACAAAATCAGCACTTTATTTTGGTTTTTAATCTTCTTCTTTCCTTTTCTGCCTTGGGTTATAAATTGATTTGAAAAGTAATCATGCAAATTGAACCTAAAACTTTTTTTGAGGGTGCATCTTCAATTTTGGCTTAACATATGGGAATTCCAAATTTTGTCTCTAGGCTTATGTGATAATTTGGCCTATGAAATTTCTACATATTTTCAGATGTAGGCTGCAACCGTTATGTGAAACTTAGGTATTTCTTTACTTGTTTAGTAAATTTAGCAAGTTTTGGCAAAGAATGAGGGTGTCACTCCAAAAAATGAATCAAAGGGAAAAAATTTTACATCGGTTGCCAAATTTTGAACCCTTGTCAGAGCGATGCTAAAATGACACTAACAGCATTTGATGTGTTCGGAGTTCGTTAAACGCGAAAGGGGTCTGGACAGAAAAATAAACGTAAGTATGTAAAAAGTATATTTAAATTTTGTTTCTGTATAAATGTTAGAGCCAACAGAAATCAGTCAATGACTTCGAACATGTCCTCCTCCAATTCTGGTTCGATGCATCGAGTGTGTGGTCGGTGTGGATCCGGACATTGCGTTGTCAAAACCTCGCGATCATTGGAAAATCCTGGACGTCGTTACTTTAAGTGTCCGATGAACCCAGTAAGTGTACATATAATATATTCAAATTTGCATTGTCAAATTCAGCATACATGTACTAGTTCAGTGCAAATACTTTTTACTGAACCTAACATTTTACTACAACAACCAGCCTTGCAATAAATGGAATGGGTGGTGTGACGAGTCTCTTCCAAGCAACGCTTCTTTCCCACGTCCGAATCAGACACATGGTGTTCCTTTTGAACTTCCAACTGTCACCCCTACATTGATTGCAGACATCGCAAACCTCAGGGCTGAAAATCGGGAGATTCTCAACTCAGTGAGGACACTTCAGACAGTCATGATTGCCATAGGTCTTGTCCAAGTGTCATTGCTCTGTCTTAAGTTCGCCTAGATGAACTTGACTTGTTCACGTAGTTCCATAGATGGAGTTGTTATCCTTTTGTTTTAATATTGGTAATCAACTTTTGCCTTGTAATGTGCTTACGTAAATGTGGCTTATTTAAATTTTAATGTAATCGACTTGTGACTCAAGGTGTATAGTACGAAAATGTTAATACTTGTTTGATGTTTTATGTC
>BPLS01030704.1:0-13785 GCA_019656275.1 Rhododendron kiyosumense | reverse complement strand
TGTAATAAATTTCCTTTATTAACGTACCTAAAATTAGGGGCGTTACATTTTGTCTTTTACATATCATTCTATTATGATGCTACAATTCATTATCATGATTGTGCGATGTTTAAGGTACAAGATGCTGATGATGAAGATTTGCTCCTGATGATGAGTTTGAAGACGAGGATATAGATGACGAGATAGATCCTGCAATGGAAGAACAAATTGATAGGTAAGCTTATTGAGGTTCATTTTGAGTGAGTGTTATTTATCTGTGAATCAAGATATGCCATTATTACTCATGTCTTGCATAATATACATTTTTGCCATTGTCTCAGCAATGTAGCACTCATACTTTCCCAAGATTGCTAAACTGTCCCATTAGGTGTCTTTTTTAAGCACTTTCGACTGCCTTAACACCCTGATTTTATTGTAGTGCATTATCTTTTAGCAGCAGCATCTGTCATGGTAGTATTGTAAATGTGGAAATTTCTTTTTCTTTTTCTTTGCAAAAACTTTGCACACTGTTTGAATTTTTTCGAGGAATTCTTTAGCCGACATTTTACAGATATGGATATGGATATGGGAACAGTAATGAGTCCTTCCTTGTAGGCTTGTAGCGGTTGCGAACCCCAACGTGCAATTTTTGGTATGTTGGGCTGAAAAGAATGGAGTGACTGCCAATTTTAGTACCCTTTGTGAGAGTTCCAAAGCAAAAACATTCATTCATGAAGACCTTACTAAGACTGAAAAGAAAAGTATGTTCCTTTCGCTCTCTTAACACGCTATTCTGTGGTTGTACACGTAGCAATTATACTTTGTATTGAAAGTTGGGATTAAAAGGTTCTTTGAATGAAACAAAGTAGGTATATGAAATTTTTGTGTCCCTTACTTATATTGATTTCTTTGTAGCTGAAAGGTTTTGAGTTGATAAAAGGTGTCCACCTTGACCCAATACCATTTGACATGAACTGAGATCTTCCCACCCCACCGTCCAAGAAGATGAGAGACAAGTTTCTCAAATACTCCCAGGTAAGCTCATGTGATCTATCCACTTAGATTGGTCAAGGACTGAGAGACAAGTGTGGAAGTACCATGTCTAACAATGTTTGGTCATTCGATAAATAATTTACGTGTTCTATAGAACCCTATGTTTCAAGGAGTGCTTCTGGTTTCTGATTTTATTTTTTGTATGCTCAGTGTCTAGAAGATCACCATGCCTTGAGTCACAGAGCACATCAAAATAACTGATTTTGGTTTCTCACCTATATGTATGGTTGCGGAGGAATCAGCCAATGTGTGTTCAATATAAACTTAATCTTCAACTCAATCGCTAGGATGTTTGTTTGTTTGAGTGGGCTAAGAGATGGTGAATTTTTGATTCCATGCATTTTCTTTGTTTTAATAACTTTGCTTATTCATGGAAAGTGGGCTGAAATGTTCAGTCGACTCCTTCACCCTAAAAGGGAATCCGTCAGGCCTAGCGCTTAAGGCTTGAAGCTCCTACCAATCCGACATTCCAGTTTTGTAGTTTTGTTGTCTGAATTTTCTGATAGTGGACTTCACTTCATTTACGACTCAACTACTTGAACAATTCCACAAACATTCAACATCGCTTTCCTCAACGAGCATGACAGACGTGCAAGGCACGTCGGGATGCACCTAGTATGTTTGAAAGGTCATGCATTGCAGGCTGATTACTTTAAAGAAGACTACGCTATTGCCGGCTTTTGTGGTAGATGCTGTTGTTCAGGTTAAAATAATTAAAGTTAGGGGGGGTTAGGTATTAGGTATTGCTGACCAAGCGCTTTAGGCTTGTGCTTTTTGTTAGGCAAATGTTTGCAAAAAACTACTCCCATATGGGACAGGTCCATCCAATTGTAATTGTGTTTGTTTTGGATCTCTAGAACTGATCCATGTGGGCAGCGTGCCCTTTTAGAAAAGGAATCTTTGGGGGCACAAAGATTCTCCCAAGCTACCTTACCCCCCGAACTTTTAAGGATTCCGTTTCTTTCTAAAATGTCGGATCGAGAGAGTGCTAAGAGGGATGATAAGCGCTCGTAAATATAGAGTCATCACTCGGGTTTGAAGGTTCGACACCCAAGGAACCGTATTTGAAGCACTTGCCGCGCTGTTTGATTTGAAAAAGTGAAGGTACTAGACCGTCATAACCATGTCTGGGTTTGGGAGCCAGGTTACGAGAGGGAAAGGGTTTTAAGACACCATTCTCGCCCAATTAGGAAATCGGTCTCTACTTAGGCATTTGCAAAAGATGTTTGTTTGCGATTCTGTTTGATTAATCAATTGTTTAGCCATTTAGGGGTAACGAGGATTAAAGATGTAACATATTTTGTAGGATGATAGAATGGATGAGCAGAAAATATAGGATGAGAACAGACTCTTGTGGGAGTTTAAACAAACTGGAAGGCCCCTGTTTTAGAGTGACGTGCGCAGGAAAAAACCAACATGCACTGAATAAATCACTGTATGTTGTTCACACCTGTGTGCGCAACTCCACGACACGCGCGCGCCAGTTAGCTCAAACCCACAGCTCTTATTCTCAAACCCTCTGGGCTCTGAAAGGACCAGTGCACATCAAGGGCAAACCAAGCAGTTTATAGGCAGTTCTAAATAGTTTAAAGGCTGAAAAGAGCCATACTAATTAACAAAACACCCTATAAACAGTGTGGGGACAAAACAATGGCTTAAGGCCAAATTACCCATGCAAAGGCCACTCACTGGTCAGGGAGAAACCGGCGCGCGCGGGGTCATCCATTAGCGCACACTGGTTTGAGTTCTCAAATCAGTGTTTGGTTTTACATATTTCTGGGTTCTGGGACAGGTTCAGAATGATCTCAGGGGTACTCCCCAGCAGCAGATATGCATATCAACTATAGCTAGCAATTGTAACGCCCCTAATGTTAGATACGTTAAGGAAATAATTTATTACAGAAATAAGCGAGTCATTGCTCATTATTACAATACGGCTCTCATAAGAGCATTTGAAATTCAAAAGACAACAAAAAGGGAACTAAGAAGTCCTATTCTACGGCTCCTCTTGTTCCTCCAACCTAGCGAGTTCTTCGACTCCGAACGCCTCCAAGGTGAATAGTTCGCCCTGTTCATCTATCAAATCTGACATATTATACCGGCGTCGCCACCCATATAATATGCCAGGGTCACCAAAAGGCAACACCATGAGCTACGAAGGCTCAATAGTATAATCCTATTACTAGCATCGATTTCCACATGATAAGTACATAAGCAGGGATAAAAGACAATGATGCTAACATGTTCACATTCGCTTGTAACTATCGTTGGCGTTGACTCATTGTTAACCTTTTCATTGTTACAATTTTAAAAAAAACACCTTTTTAACTCACCCAACCTCGATTCCGCCGTTCCGGGCTCTCGAGTATCCTCACAATGGTTCTGCCGCACCGGGTTCCCATTGGCACACATTGCATTGGCTCCGTATCGCGGATAACCAAACTACTCACCCAACCTCGATTCCGCCGTTTCGGTATCTCGAGTATCCTCACAATGGTTCCGCCGCACCGGGTTCCCATTGGCACACACACACACTCACCATTCACATAATACCCTCGAAATGGTCATTATGTGGTTTCCAAAGTACTTCCTTTTGAAAATACATCACTTCCTTGTTAAACACACCCTAGGTGCCATGTTTCTAACTTTCTTGGTTTTCGTGTCTCGTTCTCATGCAAGACTCCGCGTGTGGGACTTTTACATACAACATGCATTCATTCCAACTTCGAAATAGTACAATAAGAACATCTAAACAACATAGCATGCTTGAATACCATAAACAACATAATCATGCATTTTTACTTTTCAATCAACGATCAAAGTCACTTTTTAAACTTTAAGGAAGCAAGTAAAAGTTCTCATAGCAAGATTACAACTACTTAACGAAAATAAAGTATGCACTTGAAAATTAAGTAAGGATCACCACCGTTCTCCTAGGCGGTGGTTTGGACGTCGGTTTGATTTCAGCAGCGTAACGGCCCTCGAATTGCTTCGAAAGGAAAAGTTTTGGATTACTTTTCCTAGAAACAACTTCCTAACCTCTACTACACTACTTAAGGATCGTTGGGTGGTTTTGGAAGTGGTTTAGTGGTTTCGCTCAAGAACTCTCAAGAACAAAGAAAGTTCTTGAACTTTGGAACAAGAATGCTTGAATTCTAGAGAGAATGAGGAGCTAATTGCTTTGAGGTGTGATTTTCAAGTGAAGAGTGAGCTTCTATTTATAGGCAAAGGGTTCCCCCTCCCTCATTAAGGCCGGCCCCCTCTCTCTCCCAATTCCCCAATTTTTAATTCAAATCAAATCCAACTTGATGGAAGATCAATGCAAGGATCCTAGGTTTGCATGGCTAGGTTAGTACTAGATTGGATTCTTGAATCAAATGGATGGTGGAGATGTGAATTGTACAAGATCCAATGGTTGAGAAATTGCAAGGTGTATATTGGAGTACAATAGAGTTAGGATTTTGTTTGGAAGAAAAGAAATCCCAAAGAGTGGAAGTACCAAAGTGGTTCAATGCAAGGATTCCAAATCAAATCTCCCTCCCTCTCTCCTTCCTCTCTCTCTCTCTCTCTCGGCTTTCTCTCTCTCTCTCTCTCTCTCTCTCTCTCTCTCATGCTATCACATGTGTCATATATTTGCAAGAAAATCAAATAAAAAAGTATTTCCTTGGTACTAAAAATCACAAGTAGCCTTAAGGCCTAGGATTTTGCCCACCAACTCATTCAATAGGCAAGGGTACCTTGGGTAATATAATATTCATCTAGGTACTAATATATATATATATATATATATATATATATACATATATACACATGTGCAATAGTGGTTCAAAATCCCAATAAAGAATAATAAAGGGGTACTTTTGGAATAATGGTACTATGCACTTTTTGATTAAAATAATAAGTACTTTCCCATGTGATTAAAGAAAGTGATTAATTTAATGATCCCATAGTATTTTGAAAGATTTACTCTATTGTCCAATGGTTAAAACTTCCCCTAACATCTATTATCCAATGAATAATAGCTATTAGGTCACCTTTAATATTAAAATAATCAAAAAGTACTTTAAAGTAAGTATACTTTTTAATATAAACAAATGGGATTCTATTACCCAATGGTTAATAGTTCCCCTAACCATTATTGTCCAATGGATAAAGAAATAAACCAATTTGATTGAAAGAAAAAGAATATTAAAATTCTAAGTTAAGGGTTCAAAAGGGTCAAAAGTTCCAATGAGGGGCAAAATGGTCATTTTGCGGTGACTAGATGACTTTTCGGTTTAGTTACCCTAACCGGATGGTTAGATACTAACTAGGCTTGCTAAGTAGGACTAAAGTGCAAGAAATGAAACTTGAGGGGCCAAAGTGCAATTATGACAATTTACAAGAATTAAAGAAATTCAAGCAATTAAAATTAATAACTCGAATAATAAAAATAACTTTTTATTTATTGAAATTCAGAGTTATTACAACCTATCCCCCTTAAACAATTTCGTCCTCGAAATTAGGTGCACGCTAGGATTCGAATAGGTGAGGGTAATTCGTTCTCATGGTTTCTTCTCTTTCCCAAGTAGTCTCTCCAGCTCCACGATGCTTCCATAAAACTCGAACCAACTTGATTGTCTTGTTACGGATAGTCTTCTCGCTTCGGTCTTGAATCTCTATCGGCTCTTCCTCGTATGTTGCATCTTCCTCGATGGAAATATCCTCCCAGTTGATAACGTGAGTGGGCAATGCTAGGTATTTGCGAAGCATGGACACATGAAACACGTTATGCACTCGATCCAGTTGAGGTGGTAATGCCAAGCGATAAGCAACTTTCCCGATCTTCTCCACGATGTCGAATGGTCCGATGTAGCGCGGGGACAGCTTTCCTTTCTTTCCAAACCGGATGACTCCTTTCTTTGGTCTGATCTTCAGGAACACATGATCTCCCATGGCAAAAGATAAGGGTCGGCTCCTTTTATCCGCATAACTCTTTTGTCGGCTTTGAGCAGTTTGAATCCTTTGCCTGATGGTCTTGACCTTTTCCGTAGTATCTCGTACTATGTCGGGCCCGATCAATCTTGTCTCTCCAGCATCCGTCCAATAGACTGGCGATCGACAGGGTCGACCGTATAGGGCTTCGTACAGTGCCATTCCGATGCTTGCCTGATAACTATTGTTGTAGGCGAACTCCACCAATGGTAAGTGCTGCTCCCAGCTTCCAGAGAAATCCAAAGTGCAAGCTCTCAGCATATCCTCCAGAGTCTGAATAGTCCTTTCCGTTTGTCCGTCTGTTTGAGGGTGAAAGGCCGTGCTAAGCCTTACGTCAGTTCCCAAAGCTTTCTGTAATCCCTTCCAGAAGTGTGACACAAAACACGGGTCTCTGTCAGACACTATTGAGATCGGTACTCCATAAAGGCGTACGATTTCTCGAATGTACAACATGCTTAGTTGCTCCACGTTTTCCGTCATCTTGACAGGCAGAAAGTGTGCAGACTTGCTGAGTCGATCCACAATCACCCAGATAGCAGTATTGGACTTGGCAGATCTTGGTAATCCAGTGACGAAATCCATTGAGATGTGCTGCCACTTCCACGTCGGTATTGGCAAGGGTTGAAGGTCTCCTCCAGGTTTCTGATGCTCGGCCTTGACTTGTTGACATACCAAACAGGTGGACACGAACCGTGCTACATCTTTCTTCATTCTTTCCCACCAGTACGTTCTTAGCAGGTCATGATACATCTTTGTACCGCCAGGGTAAACTGCAAAGTTCGAATGGTGAGCTTCTCGGAGTACGCTTTTTCGAAGGGTTCCAACATTAGGTACGAATACCTTTCCCTTGAATTTCAGACTGTTATTCTCCTCGATAGTCCATCCTGGTACCGCCTTTCCTTCTCGGATTCGATAGCGGACGAATTCACAATTCTGCTCGAAGGTTTGGGCTAGTAATACTTCCTGATGAAGTGCTGGCTCCGCAATTAGTGCGTACAATCGAGCGTTCCCATTTTCTGATGATGGCCGCAAGTTGAACTCGTTGAGAGTATCAACCATTTCCCATTCCTTGATGGCAGTCTTGACTTTCTGTGCCCTTTCCTTTCGACTCAGGGCGTCAGCTACCACGTTGGCCTTGCCGGAGTGATACTGCAGGGTAAACTTGTAATCTTCCAAATACTCCATCCATCGTCGCTGCCTCAAGTTCAGCTCCTTCTGAGTGAAAATAAACTTGAGACTCTTGTGGTCGGTAAAAACTTCGAATTGTTCTCCCCACAGATAGTAACGCCATGACTTAAGAGCGAATACTACTGCAGCCAATTCTAAGTCATGGGTGGGGTAGTTCTTCTCGTGCGGTCGGAGTTGTCGAGATCCGTAAGCTACGACCTTTCCATTCTGCATCAGCACACATCCTAAGCCATCTATTGACGCATCACAGTAGACCGTATAATCGATACCACGCTCAGGAATGATGAGGATCGGTGCGCTGGTCAGTCTCTTCTTTAGCTCTTGGAAAGATTTCTCACAGGCTTCATTCCAATCTAGTTTCACTCCTTTCTGAGTTAGCCTGGTCATCGGCTTAGCTAAAGTTGAGAAGTCGGGTATGAATCTTCGGTAATAACCAGCCAATTCTAGAAAACTTCTGATTTCAAACACAGAGGTCGGCTGTTTCCATTTCAGCACTGCTTCGACCTTGATTTCGTCCACAGCAATCCCATCCTTGGATACTACATGCCCCAAGAACTTAACTACTTCAAGCCAAAACTCGCATTTACTGGCCTTGGCATAAAGTTGGTTATCTCGGAGTATTTGTAGTGCCATCCTAAGATGTTCTTCGTGCTCCTCCTTGCTGGCAGAGTAAATCAAGATGTCGTCAATGAACACCACTACAAACTTGTCTAAGTAGGGTTGAAAGATCTTGTTCATGAGACACATGAATACTGCTGGAGCATTGGTCAGTCCAAACGGCATCACTACAAATTCGTAGTGGCCATATCTAGTGCGGAAAGCTGTCTTGGCGATATCCACATCTCGAATCCTTAGCTGATGATAGCTGTAACGCCCCCAAAATCAGGGTACGTTAATGAAGCATTTTATTACATAATAAAGAGAGTTTATTACATCAAAAATACTTCAAAGGTACATTTATTCAACAAAAAAGGAAACTAAGGTTTCCTAACTACAGCTCCTCTTGCTTCTTCATCCTAGCCAGCTCCTCAGCTCCGGACGCCTCCAAGTGAACGGTCCATCTTGATCATCTACAAGGTCTGACACATTATTCCAGCGTCGCCACCGATATAATATGTCAGGGTCACCAAAAAGGCAACACCGTGAGCTATGAAAGCTCAATAGAGTAACCCCATACCCGCTAACCCATAATTTACAAACAGATGATCATAGAAATCAAACTAATAACAATAGCACATCCACATTCTCATTGGTGTCCAAGTTTTACCGTGTTTCTCCTACGCGACTCATCGTAGACCGTGTCAATCATTTTCCATTTACAAAACCGTTTTTCGAAATCATTTGACATTGGCTCCGTACCGCGGATAACCAAGCCTTTCAAAATCTTTAGCATTGGCTCCGTACCGCGGATAACCAAGCCATACTCACCCAACCTCGGTTCCGCCGTTCCGGGTTCCCGAGTATCCTCACAATGGTTCCGCCGCACCGGGTTCCCATTGGCACACATTGCATTGGCTCCTCTCCGCGGATAACCAAGCTATACCTCACCATGGTTCCGCCGGTCCGGGATCCCATGGGAACACACACAACCTCACAATGGTTCCGCTATACCGGATTCCCATTGGAACACACACACACACACACACCATTCACATAATACCCTCGAAATGGTCATTATGTGGTTTCCAAAGTACTTCCTTGTTATCAAACCCTAGGTGCCATGTTTCTACTTTCTCGTTTCTCGTGTTTCGTCACATGCGTAGACTTCCGCGGTAAGACTCTCCACATACGTAATCACAAATCATGCTTCATAACTTTGAAATCAAACTAGCAAGATCATCTAATCATGCTTAAAACATAAGTTGATGAGTTCAACATACTCCCCATCCTTTTCATTAATTCAAAAGAACACCTTTCAAATATTGTCATTGATAGCAATAGATAACCTTATCATAAACTAAAATAACAAAATTTATACTAGGGAGAATGTGTAGAGATTAATCTACCTTGATCCAAAACTAGTCGGGGCCGAATAAGCACGTTGGAAAATCCTACGGGTGGTGAAAGTTCCGAATCTGGACCGATCTTCGGACGGCAGTAACTCGGTCAATATTTGGCCGAATAGAGTCGTTCTTAGGTCTAGAACGAAGCTCTCTAAACCCTCTACAACTCTCGAGAAGGAAGTTAATCCTAGAAATGAACCTAGGTTGGAGAAAAATGGGAATGAAAGAAGTGACAGTGAGCTGTCTGGAAATAGAAATCCAGAATTTTCACTGAACTTCGGATGACGATATCTTGGTCATTTCTTAACCAATTGGGGTGGTTCTTGAGCCTAACTTCAAGATTTCGAAATGCTCTACAACTTTCCAGAAGGAAGTTGATCCTAAAAACTACTCTAGATAGGAGAAAATGGAGGATTTCCGACGGGACAGTGGCTGCCCAGAAAAACAGAAAATGGTTTCTAGAGAGAAGGAAGAGCTATTGCTTGAGGTGTGAGTTCAAAGCATGAGAATGACCTTCTATTTATAGGCAAGAGCTTGGCCCTCTCCTCTCTCTCTCTCTAAGTCTCACCTTGACACTTGGCAAGAGATCATGGAAGATCAAAGGCAATCCTAGGCTTGCATGGCTATTTTTGTACCAAGATTTGATCTTGGATCAATTGAATGGCTAGGATTGATCCTTGGTGGGCAAGAAAGATATTGGTACAAGATTTTGTGTTAAACAATTGGATATTTGGTACAAAGGAGATTAGATTTGGCTAGGAAGATATATACACCAAGATATGAAGGTACAAGGAAGATCAATGCCAAGGTACAACCAATCTTCCTCTCTCTTTCCTCCTTCCTTCCTTCCTCTCTCTCTCTCTCTCTCCCATTCGGCTCTCTCTCTCCCTCTCTCTCTCTCACGGCCTCTCTCTCCTCTCTCTCTCTCTCTCTCTCTCTCTCTCTCAAGTACACACACATATATATATACACATGTGCAAGAAAATAAATAAAGTAAATGTACTTTGTACAAGAGATAAAAGGGAATTTAAAAGGGCAAGATTTTTCCATTAACTAATCAATAGGCACATGGTACTTAATGCAATATTCTAGTCATCCAAGCACTAAATTTATATATACACATGTACTTATGTGATCTAGGAAGATCAAAATCCCAATTTTAAATAATAAAAGAGTACTTAAGAAAATCCTAGGTTTATTAAGGCTACTAAGTACTACATAATAAAATATTATGTAACTCCTCACATGGGTTCATAGCCAATAAAATTAACCAAGTACTAGAGTAATATATACATAAGTACTTATGTATCAAAATCCTAACAAATCATAAATAAGGGTACTTTGGGAAATCTTGGTATTAAGTACTTTTATATTAAAATAATGGGTACTTTGGCACATGGGGTTAAAAAAAATATTAAATTAATCAACCCATGTACTAGGTTGAAAGATGAACCTTATTACCCAAAGGATAATAATCCTCCTAGTTCTTATTGTCTAATGGACAATAGTTACTAGGGAACTTTTATATTAAAATATTCAAAAACGTATTTTAAAGTAATCAAAAAGTTACTTTTTTATTATTCATAGTACTTTAACCAAGTAGACATTTAATATAAACAATTGGGGTTTCTATTATCCAATGGATAATAGTTTCCCTAACATTTATTGTCCAATGGACAAAGATTAAAACCAAAATAATTAAAAGAATATTAAACTTTTAGTCTAGGGTTCAAAAGGTTCAAATGGTTCACGAGGGGCAAAACGGTCAATTTGCGGTTAAGGAAAAGTAACTAGATAACTTCCTAACTTAGTTTCTCCAATCGGATGGTCAAAAGCTAGTTAGTCTAGCTAAGCGGACTAAAGCGTTAAGAAATAAATTTTGAAGGGCAAAAACGTAATTTTGACAAACTTTGGAAATTAAAAGCAATTACAATAAAATTCAAATATTTAACGAAATTTTTAACGACCAAAAATCAGGGTCGTTACAATAGCCTGATCGGAGATCGATTTTGGAAAAGCAAGTTGCTCCCCTTAATTGATCAAACAGGTCATCGATCCTAGGCAACGGATATCGGTTCTTGATCGTGACTTGATTCAGCTTCCTATAGTTGATACACAGCCTAAGCGTTCCTTCCTTCTTCTTCACGAACAGGGCTGGCGCTCCCCAAGGCGATGTGCTTGGTCTAATAAATCCTTTGTCCAGCAGTTCTTGCAACTGAGTCTTGAGCTCCCTCAATTCGGCAGGGGCCATTCGGTACGGGGCCATGGAAATTGGAGCGGTTCCAGATTGCAGTTCTATGGAGAAATCTATCTCCCTTTGAGGTGGTAACCCAGGAAGTTCTTCTTGGAAAACATTGGCGTACTCACAAACGATGTGTGGCAATCCCAGTTCCAACCTGTCGGTTTCTTCCATTTGGAGACTAGCTAGCCATCCAAATAGTTGATTCTGCCACCTAGATCTCTTCGTCATCGAACTCGTTGTTTCTCTATCCCCCTTAAAATGGAAACGAGTCCCTTCTAGGGTGTAAGCCGTCACAGTCTTCTGGTGACAATCGACCACTGCTCGATGAGCCGATAGCCAATCCATTCCAAGGATAACGTCGAAGTCCGCCATGTCGATTACTCGGAGGTCGCAGGTAAGACGTAGATTCGCTACTTCTATTTCACACCCTCTACACACTAGACTAACAGCTATACTTCCCCCCAATGGCGATATTACCCTTGTACTCTTACTTAGGGGTTCTGTTTCCAGTGCTAGAGTAGTTACGCAAGCAGTAGATATAAACGAATGCGATGCACCAGAGTCAAACAAAGCTTGTACGCAAGTACTATATAGCAGTAGCGTACCTTGGATCACAGAAGGATCCGGCTCTTGTTCCTCGGTCTGCAACGCAAAGATATGCCCTCCCGCGCCTTGCTGTGCTCCCATGGGCTGCTTTCCCTTGTTCTGCCCGATCTGCTGCTGGGCTGAGCCTCCAGGGTTCTGCTTCACAAAGCTGGCTTGCCCGGGCAGCTGAGCCTTCTGGTTTCCGAAGCTTCCGCTCTTCTCCTTCTGAGGCTGGGGACACTCACGCTTGTAGTGACCCATAGCCTGGTAGTTGAAGCACTGCACAAATGCCTTGCTTTGGCCAAACCTCTGCGAGTCACCACGTCCTGGCGCAGTGTTCTTCCAAGTCTGATTGCCTTGACCCAGAGCCAAGGTTTTGGTAGGGTAGGGTCCACGGTTGCTGTTGTTGGAGGTCTGAGTTCGGATAGGTCCGCCAACATTGCCGGTTGCCTTCCTCCAGCGGGTCTTGAAATCATTCTCCTCACTCTCTAGGCGAAGAGCGCACTTCACCACACCAGAATAGGTGGGGAAGGCCTGAGCAACCACAGCTCTTCTAGCTGTTGTCAGCCCCCACTCAAATCTCCTCGCCTTCTTGTCCTCGGTTGCAACGGCATCCGGGGCATAGCGTGAGAGCTCCTCGAACTTGGCCGCATACTGAGTCACGGTCATAGTTCCTTGCTTTAGATTGTTGAATTCCTGTTCCTTAGCCAAACGAACTGGCGTAGGGAAATATTTATCGAGGAACAGCGTCTCGAACTGAGCAACCGTCATGGCAGCCACGTCATGCGTTGCCTCCATCAGCTCCCACCAATAGCGGGCTTCTCCCTTCAGCTGGTATGTGGCTAAGGCCACGCGGTCTCCATCACGAGTGATCTCCAAGGTGTCCATGATCACCTTGACTTCTTTCAGCCATGCTTCAGCCACGGTCGGGTTGGTGTCACCGTTGAAAGTCGGAGGTCGACGCTTGCAGAACTCGTTCATCGCACGGGTTCGAGTCATGGGTCCTTCATTAGGATTTGGGTTTTGGCGGGCAACGTTCAGAGCAGTCACAAGCGCTTGCATGACTTGAGCAAGGTCAGGGTTGGGGTTAGGGTTAGAAGAATCGCCGGTCTCATACCCTAGTCCACTGCGTCGATTCACCATCTACGAGCGAAAATTGAAAAGGGGAATGGTTTAGTTTTTAGCTAAACTATTTTCTTTTGCTCAAAATGAGAAACAATCAATAGAGTAGCATGCAATAAAATTCTTAAAACAAACAGGCTTTATCATAGATAAGCAGAAAGTTACAAGTACAAAGCATCGAGTTCTACTATAAAACAACATACCAGCAACTTCCTACTACATGCTGAGATAATCCTACACGACAAACCTACACATCATACTACTTGGTTCTTCTAGCATAAGTGCTTAAAAGGAAACTCAAACTTTCGGAACCTTATTCTAATAGCACTCCTACTCTACTAACTCGATGGAACGACTCCAAAGAACTCCCTCAGCTGAATCTTCCACTCCTTCTCCCTCTTCTCCAACCAACGCTCTCCATCACTGCGAATCTTTTCCACGAGCTCTCGAAGGTGCAGATCCTGAGGATCGATGTCCTCAGTGGTGTCAGGTGAGAACACGACTATCTCGAAGAACTGCTCGTCAGTCTCGGGGTCACGGATCCCTAGGTGAGGTATCGGTGTGTGACTCTCAGGTGCAAGCAGTGCCTTGTTGTAACGCCCCTAATTTTAGGTACGTTAATAAAGGAAATTTATTACA
>BPLS01030701.1:0-25700 GCA_019656275.1 Rhododendron kiyosumense | reverse complement strand
CATAGAATGTGGGAGGCTGTCTGTGATTTTTGGACCGTTAGATACGAGTATTCATAAACGGTGGGGTACTGGTTCTCATAAATGAATTTCTCTTCTTCTTCTTCTTCTTCTTCTTTTTTTTTGGAAAATTGCCCTTCAGCGGTATAAGGGGCAAATAATTGCGGACTGATGGTGGAGTTTTTGGAATTTCCCCCACATAAGAAGAAAAATAAATAAACTTGCACCATGGAATCAAAATGTAAATAGACGCATGCACCGCCCACGGGGCCGCACTTAACAATTTGAAGGCCTAAAGCGAATTTTAGAATGAGACTTGATTCTTTTAATCATATAAAAAAATCAAATTAGATGGTCAATATAAGGTAAAAAGATTAAACATAATATTTTAGCTTCATAAAATAAATTTTAAAAAATTTTATACCACTAGAAAAATATGAATCAAACGTAAAGAAGAATCACTCAACATTTTCTCTAACTAATCATGTTATTAATTTTAATTGCAAGAATTTTATTTTTAACAATAAGAGAACTATTTATTATACTTGACGAAGGATTATGTGCACAACACGTGTGTCATGCCTGTTCATTTGTAATTGGAGAGATTAAGTTTTGATTAGTTGGTAATTATGTAATATTATATTTACCAAAAAACATTAGGGAGGAGGTCAAAGAAATTTATTTTTATGTTGATCTCTACAGTAGTAAAGGGAGATGAAACACGAATTGGGACATATCATGTGAAAAATGCAAAAAAGTCACAACCTTCTGCAAACAACAGCAACAAGGAGGCCAATTTTCTGATGATAGTGGCGAAAAGATACATAAAAAAATTATATAATAATAGTTAACTAAGTGTTGGGTAACCACAGATCATCCCAACACATTAGTCAATTGCTTATGTTTTTATGTTTTTAATGTAGAACATGTGGAGGCCCAATTTCATGATCAATTGGACAGGTCAAAGCTTCGGAAGCCCAAAGTTGTTTAATTGCAAATTATCTGATTTGGCAACTTTCGGACGAGCTCGGATCGGGCCCAAACTTGGTGGGCTGACTTATTTTTGCGTTGCGATCAATACTCACCACCCTAGTTTGTGAGTGATGGTGTTTTTCGACCTAATTCCTTCTTTTAGGCCTTCCATTGGACGCTTTTGCTGTTTTAGGAAATATTTATTTCGTTAATAACTTTTAGCGTATAATTCCGTAGCAGTTGATTCTTTTTGGGAAAGTCATGTTTTTCTTTCCTTTTTCCAATTTTATTATTTTCCCTAAATTTTAGGAATTTTCGTTTTTGAGTTAGGATTTTGCTAGGGTACGTCTTTTTCCTATAAAAATGGTTGTAACCCAATGTTTATGCAGTTTTTTATCAATAAGATTCAGACTTTGTCTTTTTCTCTTGAGGATTCAAGAACTGCTCGTGGCTAGGTCAGGTTTTTTAATTTTTTTTACGACAATGGAAAGAAACGGAATCGTGGCATGATTGTTAGCTTAAGAGGATAAGCAGCCTGCGAATGTAAAACAATTCGACGTAGACATCAAACACTAAAGGTAGATTCTAAATAGAAATTTGTAAAATTAGGTCAGAATCAATGTTGCATTATTTTTCATCACCATCGATGCCAAACAGAGTAATGTGACTTAGTATATATAGCTAAGCATTCCAAATTTACATCAAACCATAAATACAATTTCAATTAATACCAACCACAATATCAGTACCAGAGTAACGCACACCATCTCATGGCCAAACCAGGCACGCGCAGATAAGTTGCTACAGACACAATGTTGTGTTTCAAAACATACACGTACATTTATATATTGTCGCTAACAAGTTTTCAAAAGCATTAGACATCACTCTTAAATCAAAGCCACTCGTATAGCCTTTCACTGTCCTCCATAGCATCAAAAACAACAAGCCTTACCTTAAGATTCGGTAACATGGTAATGAAAATGTAATCATTGAAGTGAATGTGGAGAGCAACAAGGAACTCATCAAACATAGTAGAATTTAGATGAATATCGTTGTGGAGGAGCATGTGCCATGTTCGATTTCATATCATAATTAAAATACTGTCCAGATTGAAATTTTCAAGAAGTGGTTCAAGCCTACTTTCAATTTCTACATCATAATTAAATGTCCTAAAGCTAACTATTTAGAAAAATATGACGCGAAATGACATGCAACGCAAAGCACCCAGCCTATACTTGCAAATGGTGTGTGTCTGGTAAACACCAATATTCAGTTTTGATGAGTGAGAAATCATCTTCAACTATTGATGATAAACAGGATGTGCGAAGATTATCTAATGATGAAGAATAGTGTTGTCAGCAAATTATTTTAAAAACAGATGCACATACATTTTAAATGATAAACTATAATTTTTTTACTTACCTTATGGGAGGTTGTAATTCTCGCTAGTATGGATTGAACAACAGTGTCCAATCATACAAGATCTCAACATTATTTGCATCCAAGATGATAGCGTTGAAAATCCATCAACGCTCACATAATTAAAATGAACTTGTAGTTGTTTGGAATGTAATGTGCTCTCCGAAAATCTCTCCAACTGTTTTGGAGAACATCATCCACAACGCGAATCGACCATGCCTTTGATCCATGCCTTAGCAGAATTCAAATTATCTTACCCGTACCTTGAAAATAATAGCGACATCCATTCAGCAATACTTGTAGGGAGAAAGAACTTTATAAGAAGCGACCAATATGATAATCATGCTTTGAAAAAAAGATATAGGAAATGCTAATAACAGATTGAAAAATCAGACCATTGGTCTCTACACGTCAAGCTCCGAAATAAGCATAAGATACCAGTATCGACCGACATCTACAAGATCGAAGATCATCACATACATTAAAATGGGCACTAAATAAAACGCATAGTACATATAGGCCCCGTTTGATAACCCTCCAGGGGTTGGGATTGAATTGATAGAGTGAGGGTATAATCAATACCTTGTTTGTTTTCCCAAAATTGGTTCAGACTATCAATCTGGTCTGACTGCTAAGACCCCAATTTGGGGATATTGCTAATAAAAAATGATACTCACACAACAATTCAAACACAACAACTTACACAACCTCTCACATACATGTGGGCTCCACACACACTACTATGTGTGGGCCCTACATGTATGTGAGAGGTTGTGTAAGTTGTTGTGTTTGAATCGTTGTGTGAGTAGTATTGTCCCTTGCTAATACCCCTTAGGACTTGATATTCGTAATCCAATCCTAACCCCTTTTCATTATCAATTTCTTTTATCAATCCAATCTCATCTCAAACAAACATGATATTAATAATCTCATCATCTAATCCCATCCCAAACAAACATACTCTTTAACAATCCTTTCTCATTACCAATCTCAATCTTAATCTCATCTCCTTACGAATCTTATCCATCTATTACTGTTATCAAATGAGACCATATAGAAAGAGCCGCATAATTTCAATTACCAAGAAGGCAATAGATCATATTTATTGGGATAGTGGTTTCATATTTTCAACATTGAAATCAGAAAAAAGTAATTTTTTTCCCTTTTTGAATTGTAGGGTCTAACGTAGAAACTAGAAAGTACATAACATGTACCTACAGTACTATAGCGCATGAAAGAATTGTGGATAAAAGCTTCTAACTAGCTAACCAAATCACTCCTGAGAGCCCATCTTAAATGATCACAAAGGACTAATATATCTTTATAGTCAAGCTCAAAGTACTATAAGTCTTATATAGCAAGTGGTCAGTTCCTCGATGCTACGCCACAACAGCAATTACTCTCTGCCCTTGTTCGTTTACCATTGGGAGAAAAACGTGAAAACCTGATTCTGAGCCTCCTTCCAAAATTCAAATTTCCCCACCACATGAGATTTTAATTTTGGGTCCAAACCAATTATTGTCTATTATTAATGAGTTGGAGGATACCCAAGTCTCTCTCTCTCTCTCTATTTGTCCTCCACCATTCATTTTCCTCACAAATCAAAATCGAACTCTACCTTTTATCCACAGTTCCCCACTTGTAGTATTCCAAACCCAATATCCAAAACCCACCAACATCACTGTGTCATAGTCCTTATTCTCAGCACTATCCCATATCAAGAGTGGTGGCAGAGCTGAAGAATGAAAACCCAAGAGGAAAATTTGATAGAACCCATGTCAAATCTGCACAACATTGACCAGGATTAATTCAACACAAGGCTTATGATACTCTGGTTGTAGAGCATGATGGATTTAAATGTTGGCTTGTGTTATTCTTTAAATGAGTAATTAGATGAGATAACAAAAATATGGCCAAATTAGGAGAGAGAGAGAGAGAGAGAGAGAGAGAGAGAGAGAGAGAGAGAGAGAGGCTAAATATTGAGGCAAACGGTACTCTAACCAAGTGATGGACTCTATGTTTTGCTTTCTAAACATTCAATCCCTTCTAAATTGGCCAATCTAGGTCACATACCAGATGATCAGCTAAGGCTGCCTTATTTTATTGAGTCATACTCTGTCTAATAATATTGGATTATGTCTTTCCTCTAGTGCATAAACATCATGAGGACGGTGTTTTTCTTGATCTGGAGCTCACTTGAGGCCCCTATGGCTAGCCGAATTGGTTCTCGAGATTAAAGTTTCAAATTGATATTGAAAACAAAAGGCTCCTAACGAATGAAAATCATATATACGTCATAAATTATGTAACATAATCCAACAGCGGATAATCCGGCCGAAATAAAAAATGCTACATATGTAGAGGGGATAAATTAGGGATATATGGAAGGGTGAATGATATAAAAAAATTATCAATTGACTGTTTAGCCCATGTGTAGTGTTAAATTAGATTAAATATATAATTACTAAATTCAACTTTGATTAATTTTGTTCACAAATAATCGATAACAAATTAGTTAACTAATATAATAAACAATTAAAATATTTAAAACTTGTTTTTAAATATGTGATTTATTATATTTTTAAGTTTTTTTTAATTATGAAATGTAAACATGTTAAGTTTAGTTTTTTATTTTGTTTTATAGCTTATTTTCTTTGTTGAATGGTGTGTATCCAATTTTCTTCTTTTGAATGGTTGGTAAGTATCTTTTTTTTTTTTTTGGTTGAATTGTTGGCATAACTAATTTTCTTGTTATGAATGGTTAGTAAGCATTTTTTGTTGAATTGTTAGCCTATCTAATTTTATTTGTTGAATATTTAGTTTTCAATTTTCTTATAAATAGGAGACAAGGCTCCATTCTTCATTCATTCCAAGTTGAATTGTTAGCCTATCTAATTTTATTTGTTAAATATTTAATTTTCAAATTTTCTTATAAATAGTAGGCATGGCTCCATTCTTCATTCATTCCATGTTCAAATTATTCCTTACAAAAAATATAACAACAATTTCATAATTTTTCTTATTTGTTCTATGGCTCGAAAAATTTGGAGTCAGGCGGAGAAGACTCTAGTGCTTTGGGCTCTTATGAGCATTGTACAATCGACGATGTGGAATGTTAAGGAGGGAACCTTTCATCCTAGTTACTTGAATTATCTACAAGGTCTCATAGCCGTCGAATTTTCCAACGCTCCTATAAAGGAATTCCATATTGAAGGCAAGATTATGAAGTGGAAGTGGACTTGTAGATTAATTATGAACCTAATTCATGCCCCCGGATTTGATTGGGATCCAACCCGACACGAGGTGGTGGCCAAAGATGATGTGTGGGATGCATATATCTAAGTAAGCCTTAATTATTATGTTAATTTTTTTTCAAATCTACTTAAAATATGAAACGGTCAAAATAAAATTTATATTTTTTTGCATTTGTACTTATTAGGATCATCCACAAGTTAAGATGGCAAAGGGCGTGCAATTTTCACAGTTCAATGATTGGTGTCTTTGCTTCGTATAGGTCAAGATCATAGAAGCTTGCAAGCGTAGGGTTCCAAACTTGTGGTTCGAAATTAAATCCACCAGAGTGAAACGATAGGACTGGGAATAGAGAGAGAGATAGAGAGAGAGAGAAGGGGGACCTAGGCACATGTAAGAAACAATTGATATTCGGTGAGAGAGAGAGAGAGAGAGAGAGAGTGTGTGTGTGTTCAGCAAGATAGAGAAAAGCGAGAGGGAGAGACACACAGAGAGAGAGAGAGAGAGAGAGAGAGATAAAGAGATTGTTCGGTGAGAAAGAGCTCGTTTCTTTCTACAGAGAGAGAAGGAGGCAGCTTCGCAGGTTTACATTGGGGGAAGGCCAGCTGTAAAAAGGCTGTAACTGTAAAGGCACCGCTTGGGGATAAAAGTTATTAACCAAACAAGAGTTTGGGGTTTGGTTCAAAATCTGGGATACAAACTAGCTAACTAAACAAGGGCAAAACTCTCTTTGTGGACTATCATGATACGATGCTTGACATAAATCCAGATGCCCAGGTGTATGGGCGTTAACAGTAAGGTCTATGTACATGCCTTCACTTTGAAGAAACTTGCTCACAATGTTAACAGCAAACAACAACTTGTACCAAATAACCATGGCAAACAAGAACTCAAAATTCTCAAGTTCGTTCTTTGCAAGGGATTTAGCTTTACTTTGTGCTATCGACTCTATCATGTCGTTCACCAAATCTACCAAAGCATCTCTTAGTTTTGAGGGATGGTATCTTATCGGCTTGATGCTTTCAATGCGACTTTCCCAACATGTTTGTGACAATGGCTTAAGCGTGAGACCCTTCACATCTTTCAAATTGTCTTTTAAAATTGCCCATTGTGGGATTGAAGAGGCAAACAACACATATAGACGTTGTACCACTCTGAAAATTGTTTTTGCTTTAGAACAAGAGTTGGCCATATCATAAATAAGATTAAGACTATGGCAACCACATGGCGTATAGAATGCTCGTGGATTTACTTCAAGTACCCTTGTTTGCACACCCTTATTTTTTCCTTTCATGTTAGAGTCATTATCAAAATCTTGTCCCATTAAGTCACCAATATCAAGTTGAAGGCTAACTAATACTTCTTGAAGTGCACAAAATAGTCCCAATCCCATTGTGTCATCCACCTTCAAAAATTCTAAAAAGAACTCACTCACACTCACCTCTATTGGACTTGTTGAAATATCCACACATCGTACGACAAGGGACATTTGTTCTTCATGACTTACATCTAGGGTACAATCAAGTATAACTAAATAATATTTAGCGTTTTTTATTGTTGCAACAATTTTACTCTTCACTTTCGCCGCTAACATCTGTATCACCTCGTTTTGGATTTTGTGACTGAGATAATGGTTATGAATCTCACCCTTTTCAATTCACCTCAAGTGCTCTTGCATTATTATATCAAATTTTCCCATCATTTGAATAAAACATAAAAAATTCTCATTATTCCTTTGGTAAATCTTCTCATTTTCTCCACGAAATGGTAGATTATTCTACACAAGTGCTTCCAAAAGAGCAATTTCTCTCAGTAATACCCCTTTCCAATGTTCCCTCTCTTTAAGGACTCGTTCTTGAACACTTTTGTCAATTGTTTGATTCTTCTGAAATCTTCTCTCCAACTCAATCCATTTGTTCATGCAAGTGAGGTGCTCCCAATTAGATTTATGACCTTTAAGCCTATCACCAATACTCTTCCAGTCTTGAAATCCATCATTAGCCAATCAAGTCTTGTTTCCTTCATTCTTAAATAATTTGCAACAAAAGCAAAATACTTTATTCAAAGCCTCCGAGTATACTAGCCATTTTCTATCATGTTTCTCTCCATTGGATAAATGGCGAATATATTGTACAGAAGAGAAATGTCTACTCTTCTCATTGTCATCCTTAGGAAAGGTAGCATCACCATTTCTTCTTACGGGACCTCTTTGAACCGATAAGTCCCTTAATTTTTGATCCATGTTATCCCAATTACATGAATCATCAATGTTCATAGAAGCGCATTCAGCATTTAAGTCTTCATATTGATTGACATCCCTCGAACTTTCATACTGCTCTCATTGATACATTGATAGGCTTCCTCAACTCCCAAATCCCCACATTCTTCTTCTACTTGTTATTCATTCACCAAGTTTTTAGCGACATCAATCACCAAATTTTCGTGTTCTTCAACTGAGCTTTAAAAATTTCTTTTCATTACTTGAAAATAACTTTTTAATAGCCCATTTTTTAGAATTTATTAATGCTTCTTTCTTTTGCTTCTTTATTCTTTTCTGATGACCAGAAAGTTGACGTTTAGGAGGCATGATGCACCTAAGTAAGAATTAAAAAAAGATGCTTATAACATTATTATTAATGATGCACTAACCGGTAATCAAATAAATAAGATATTTTTAAATTTAAGCACACCAACCAATGTCAACTAAATCAGCACAAAACTAAGCACCACCAGCCAGGGCTCTACATTTAACAACATAAGTACAAATCTAAGCACCACTAGCCAGGGCTCTGCACAACATATGTACAAGGTGAAAGTACATAAACACTCCCTCAACTATCATTCTTTCTCGTAAACACCCCCTCACATTTAAAAGCGCCCATGGAGACCCCCTCAATTACTGAAAACGAAAAAAAGACAAACTCCGTTAACGGAATGAATGAATTGATGAATATACCCTTTCTATTATTATACAGGCTAGCAAACAATTCTGTGTCTATCTCCCTCTCTCTCTTCCGACAGAATAAACCCCAACAATTTGCCATTTACCCACTTGATTTGGTAGAGTTTGAATCTCCTGGTGGTTGTTCTGGGTGGGAGTTTTGATCATCAGTGGAAGAAAGCTGTGGTAATGGCACTGCTGTTGGTTTCAAAATCGACCCAGATCTGCAATGACACTGACGAAGAAGACTCGAATCAAAGATCGTAATCATCCATCTAGAAAGGGTTACAAGTGGAATGACTTCTAGTAGCTAGTGTGATAGAAGCAGCAAAGAATAAAATTGAGCCATCTCCACATCGGCCGGTGTTGGGTCGGTTTTCCTCCTCCCAATCCGTTTCGTTCGAAGGCTGCCGATTGCGAATCTGGGTTCTATCTGGGTTCACCAGCGATTTGCTCTTCGTCGAGCCATCGCCTGCGAATTTTTTGCTCCATTGAGGTCAATTCCATCTCTTTGAGGCTTCTGTTTTTGCACGGTTCTATGGGTCTTCCGATCTTGTTTTGTTTCGGGGTTTCATTTAGTTCCATTTGTTTATCTGGTGTTCTTCTCTACTGGTTTTGATTTTTGGTGTGCTTATGTCTACGGTATAATTTTGGGAGTCAATGGAAAAACTGAGAAGTGACGCAAGAGGTTGGATTCCTGTGTTGGGTAACAAACGTAAATTGGATGCTAATTGGGATATGAAAATCTCAACAGAGGAGAAAAAGGGGATGCTCAGTGGGATATGAAAATCTCATATCTGTAATTTTTTTTTTATCAGAACCGAAAATTAAAGATGGTACAGTGGCTGTTTTCTTGGTTTTTGTGGGTTTGTGCACCAATGTTTCATATGCTTTTCTTGTTTATTTTGTTTAATTTGTGCAACCGAATTGTTTAGTTTTCTTTGTCTTCTCGGGGATGTAGTTCGGCGACCTCAGCGGGTTCATTTCAGGGATGTAGTTCGGCACGGTGAAGGGCTAAGCACACGTGCCCGGGCACAGCTTGGCCGAGTTCCCCACCCACGCATATAGGAGCGTGTGGCATTGTTTTCCATTTCGATTTGGGGGCTAGGAATTTGAATTTGGGTTTGCTGATTGAGGCTTGGTAATGCAAAATTGGGGTTAGGGTTTGATGTTGGGGTTTTCTAAAATTGGTGATTTGTGGTGACCGAGTGCGTAGGGGGGGAGTTCAGTGATGGTGGTTGTGTGGTGGTTTGGGATTGTGGTGGTGACAATAATAAAGGTGGTGAAGTCGGTGGTGGAGGTGTAGTTGGTGACTTGCACGTAGAAAGAGAGGGGGGGGAAGAATAGGATGTATATAACTGTCAAAGGGCATTTTTGTCCAAAAAAGGCTCAAATTACAAACGTGTGACCTCTCAGCAAACGATTCTAAGACGGAAGGGGGTCACTTGGGTAACGGGAGTAGTTGAGGGGGTCTCCATGGGTGCTTTTAAATGTGAGGGGGTGTTTACGAGAAAGAGTGATAGTTGAGGGGTGTTTATGTAATTTCACCTATGTACAATTACCAATCTAAGCACCACTAGCCAAGGCTCTGCATAATAAGAGAATACTTACGGATTTGAAGCATCACAAGTCGCAAGCGAATGGGAGAGAGATACTCTAAGACTCTGCAGTGTGTAGTATACTAGTATATACCGGTCATGCATTTCAATTTCCAATAAGCTTAAACATAAATCAAGTGGAGAATAAAAAAAAGCCCTAATATCACTATCACTACTCAAGTGAACTTAGGAAAAAAAAAGCCTATAAAATTATTAATTAAAGAGAGTCTCACTTCTCATAAGCAATATTAAATTACAGACTTCAACATTTAAGTAATATAAAATCACCAATAGACCAACTATTGAAAGCTCTGATCAAAAAAAAAAAAAAAAACCTCAAATACAACAAGCTGCAGATACAAACATAGATTAATTGATACGTATATATATAATATATGTATGGTGAAAAGATGGGAGAGAAACCTGTGGACGGAGAATGAGAGATTAGGAGACGAAACGAGCGCAATCGAAGAATTGGATGCGTCTCTCTAACCCTTGCACCACTCTTCAAATTTTTCCAAAAGGAGTTGGAGTTTTCAGAGGGTAGTGATATCACCATTCACCAACAGACCAACTCTTCAATTTCAGGGCCCTTCATACACAGTTACTGATGATGGTGAGCCAATTTGGTGATAGTGAATTGTAGTTCTTCGAATCTTTCGTTCTTCGTTCTTTTTATCTTCGTTTTTTTATTTTTGGGCAAAACGTGAGACTGTGAGAGAAGGGTTTGAATTAAATGGACTATTTAGATCTCTTATTTACAAAAATGCCACCATGTGTTTTTTGGGCCTCATCAGATTTGTGTGGGTCACAGCCGGTTTAACTTGGAATGGGCCCTTTTTTTTCTTCTATTGGGCAAAAAAGAGTTCTACTCAAACCAAAAAAAAAAAATTAGTAGAGTGCCCCTAAAATTAGGTATTTTTGGAATGCCCAAGGCCCAGGCCTCTTGGGCCTTGGGGTTGGGCCGGCCTTGTCGAAGAGCTCATTTTGAGTTGAAAATTTTTTCCCATGACAATGATGCACATTCAACATCATTAAGCATTTTTTTCTATACACTATACCTATTATGTATCAACCCACAAAATGATTTCTACATATTAAATGGTTTACTTTACCAATAATAAACTACAAAAAAGAACCTAGATTTAGAATCTCAAGCATGTGAAGAACTCTGATATTTCTTCAAAGTTAGCATTGATTCCTAGCATTGTTAGCATAATTCACGTCCTCACTTGATTCATAGAACTCTGATATTTCTTCAAAGTTACTTGGGGCTGCAATATTTATTATGGCATTTATCCATGCAAAATCTTCATCTATAAAGTCCAGTTCGAAGCCACCAAATATCTTGAGTCTCACCCTCCATCAGAGCTTGCCAAAATTGAGCTATTTGTTTAATGGTAGCTAGACCCAATTTCAAAATAAGTTCCATTTGTTTAATCTATGAAAGAGGTTATAGGTTATAGTTGTTTAATCCAAATTCGTTAATATATTATAATTGACTTAAAATTCGTCATCTAGGCTTTCTTTCTGAACGTGTTTGCCTTAATAAATAATGGCTTTATGTTATGGAGTGTGGACTATGACATAGCATTATACACCAAGTCATGTTTCTCGTGAATTTTGTTGAGCATTCTTTTGCTATTTTCTACAGATTCGTTCATTCTCAAACTAGAAGCACAAGCCCTGATCGAGGCTTTCGCCCTTGTTTGTCGTAGGTGTGGCATAAATGCCCTGCAACCCCATCTCCAATGTATAAACTCCAGCTATATATATTTCTTACGCTTACTGAATTACAAAAACCAAGACAAGCAAAAATACCTCAAATAGAGAATGAAGGGAGCATCAAAATGGCGATGAAATCGAGCAGCTACTGGCGACGATCAGGAGCAAAGCAAACCCAAAACCCAGGGAGCAGCAAACGGTTAGGGTTTGGGTGGGCAGCTAGGATTTGGTGGGTGGGTGAGCAGACGATCGTCTTCCTCTTTTTTCTTCTTCCGTTAACGAGAGGAGGCAGAGGAGAAGAGTAAAGTTTTTTACGAGCGCCTGAAGTAAATCATGTAACTTGCAAAAGGGTAGTTTTTGAAAAACACTGTAGCTTGGAGTGCCTGCATCAAAAAATGGAGCGCGAATATCAATTTCCTTTTTTTTTTATAAGTATGTTTATGGGTGAGTTTCTGTTCACGTCTATCCAATTTCATTTAACGAGCTTATTCACATTTCGCCAATTTGTTGAATTTCATTGAAGAACCATGTTTGTTGATATGCAATCTTATTTGGGTTGTAGGATGGGAGAACGATTCGTGACAAGGAAGGAGTATGTCTAATGTTTGATTTCAATATAATGGACTTATGAGAATTGGTGTTGTAATTGTATGTGTTTTTTTAAGCATTTTGGTATTCCATAATTGAATTCTCCAGTTGGATGAATGTATTGAAGTCTTTTAGTGGTGTACATTCAGTGGGCATAATAAATTGCATTTTGTTTTTTTTGTATAAGAGGCTTGATCTTCTCATTCTTGTACCACTGTATAAGAGGCTTGAATATATTGTCCAATTTTCACTCAAATTTTATATTCACCATTCAAGGAGCAAATCTAGAACCAGATATTTACGGGGCAAACCAATGAGAGCTCCACTAAAGGCATGATATACATCAACTACTAAAGCTTCACACGGAACCAAAAAAAAAAATTCTTAACCACCATGTACATACTTCAATTTTTTTGCAGCCCAAAACATGTCGATTAGCTTCAAAAAATTACATACATCAAAATGCGCAGTTTTTTTTTTTTTTCAAAAGGCATGTCAATTAATTCCAGGAAATTACGTACTTCAACTAGCTCCAGAAAATATGTCAATTTTTCAGTTCAATTAGATCAATTTCTTTACCGAGTCCATGTCCGGTTTGGATTTGTAAATGGGAAGAAGTAAACGTGGCTGGAAACTATTTTTTTTTCTTTTGTGTTCTGACGCTACATTGTTGGGTTTTGAAGGAATTTGAGAGATGAGGAAAATGGGTGGATTTGAAGGAAATTTTCACTTGGGAATTTATAAGTCGTTTTTAGCATTAGGTTCCTGTTTGGATTGAAGCTTACAAGGACGAAGTTCGAAAAGTTTCAATTCATTCGGTTTTGCAACACCCAGAAAAATTCTAGAAAAATCAACCTCTATTTTCCAGAGAATACCTTCTCTCCTCCCCTATTTTCCTGAAAAGCCAACTGTTTTGCAACACCCAGAAACCAAGTATTCAAAATTGAAATAAATCAAGCCACTAATTCATGTGGAACTGAAATAAATCAAGCCAATAATTCAAAGGATTAAATCAAGCCACTAAAATTGAAAATAATGCCCTCTAATTCAAACAACTAGATCAAGTATCCAGAAATTCTAAGTTACAGTCAAACTAACTCCACAAATAAAAAAATACATTATAACAAAATACATTGATCAAAGCCCTATTTGACTACAGCATCAGACAAACAAACCAAAGCAGAATTGTCAAAAAAAAGATTTGGTTGCAGAAATATTACAAATAAGATTAAGAGCTACACATAACAGATTCAGCCTCCAAAAGTTGTGGACAACACCCACAAATCGAGTCTCCAAATATACAAGTCTCCAAAAAGTTGTAAAGAATCAATTCTTACAAGTTTCATCCTACAAACCGAATAGGTAATGATAATAGAATAAATAATTGTAACGCCCCGATTTTTCAAATAAATTTTGGAGGCATAAGTTGTAAAGTTTTGAAAATTTTACTTTATTAAAGATCAAAGTCAAAAACAAATAATTCAACATAAGGATTCATTTATAACAACTGTGGAAATACTAAATAGTCTTTGTAGTAATGAAATAGACAAAACACAGAGCTGACTCCTAAGCTTGATACGGATCCTAAGCATACTCTGCCTCGACTCCCATCTCCGGATTCTCCTCTGGATAATACTGCTCGCCTTCAGGGTTTTGTGTATTTTCTTGGTTTTATGCAAAATCTGGCATGGATGTCAGACAATCCATACCTGAGTGATAGAGTTCACCCAGTAGCATAACTTAACCTAACTACCTCTTTTACTTTACAGCTAGTAGGTAAACAAGATAATGTTGATGCGAAGAAAGGTAAACAGAGATTTTATACATAAACCGATTTATTACTATCCATTAATTAGCCTAACATGTGATCAAGATCTCATCCGCGAGATCCTTCCTCCCCAACCGCTAGTCATGTCTGTCCCATGAGGTCACTTCTTTTTGCTGTCGCAGTTACACCTAAGTTATATACTAAGCGTGCATCCCAATAACTACAAACAAAGGGAAAGCTTATCATGTCAAGCCATAACTAGTGTTTGCTTATCTTAATCATTACTTCACAATCACCACTGGACTCCCGCCAGTTTCAAGTCATCACTGGACTCCCGCTAGTTTGGAGACTGGGCCTCCGTTAGCACTCATCTCAATTTACATCTCAAAAACCCGCCTGCAGGCAATCTTTAACATCATAAAACTTTTCAATTTATCCATTACCTAGCACCATCTAGGTGAATTCTATTCGCATACTACCCCATGTATCTAGGGTTCAATCTAGCATATAAATCAAGAATCTAAACAATATACAATTATTCAAGGTGATAATTGAAATAAATAATAAGCGTAGAAATCATGTAACTTTTTATGGCTGGTCTGTTGCCCTTAATCTTGTATGTCCAAAAAGTTGAATGTAATACAACAAATTTTTATCTAATAAAAATTTTATAAAAAAATAATAATAAATTAAAAAAGCCTAGGCTTGTATTAGTTTATTTTATGAAACTAGAATGATTAATAACTATATTAAATACATTAAATAAAAAAATATTAGAATAATTTACAGGACCTTAATAGGAGTCCTACGGTCCTATGCAACATGATCGGGTATCAAAAATCAGGCCAGGAAGGACACGGGGTTATTTTAAATAAAGATATTACCGAAAGTAAAATAATTAGGTAATAATTAATTTAACAAGTAAAATATATCAAAGTTAACAAGTTTTTATCTAGGGAATGTAAAGAGTCTAAAAAAAATTATTCGGGCATTGATAACATGGTTCGTAAGGTTGCAAAGTTGTTTTGATTAAAAACCTTGTAAGATAACAAATAAATAAATAATAAATACATAATTAATAAATAAAATTTTGATATTAACAAGATATCATCTTTGAGGTGCAAAGAATCTAGGAAAAATAGTTCGGGTATCAAAAACATTGTTCGGAAGGTCGCAAAGTGGTTTTGAACCATTTTTTTATGAAATCGAATAGAATTTGTAGCTGGAACTATGGCTGCAAGGTTCGACCTTTGACCAAGTCAAACCTTGCGGTGGGGGCTTCCACCACAGTTTTTCCTCTAGTCCTTGCGACCGCAAGGTTGAAACTGTGTTTTTTTTTTTTGTTCATAGGCTATAGTTTTGATGCATGGGGCTATGGGGGAACCATGGTTGGGCTTGAAAATACTTAAATATACTTAGAGAGAAGTTGGATAGGATTATAATAACTTGGGTTGGTCGAATTGATTCCAAAATCGAAAACTTTGAATTGGGAAAGATGACTTCGGGTTTGGCCGTGGGGGAACCTTGGGATTGAATTGAGGCTTGCTTTGGGTTATAAGAAGTGATTGGTGAGGTCGGATTATGTTTCGGTTGAGTCTAGATACAAAACTCATTTTTTTCTCTCTCACTTTCTCTCTCTAAAACTCCATAGATTGGAGCTCGAATTGCTTGTTGTTTTCTCTCCTATTCTAACTAGATGGTGTGCTGGAAAATGGTGGTGTGCTCATGAGTCAATGTGGAGGGATTTATATAGGTGAATTTGGGAGTGGTTGGATAGGTTGCATTAATAGAGTTTGAGTTCTTGGGACTAGAAATGGATGATTTAGGGCTAGATTCAAGGTTAGAGAGGGAGCATGAGGTGGATAAGAATGAATTGAATTCGTATTTTCCTTGGAATGAAGAAATTTTTTGGTTTACGCAAGGGGGATGAATATAGTTTCTTGGAGGGAAAGAAAGGGAGAAAGAGTGAGCTATGGGAGATGGGGAGCTGTGGGAGAGGGAGAGACAAAAAGGGAAATGGCTTGAGGGAGAGATGAAGGGGTGCAAGCATGCATGTTTATATATAACTTTATATATAATAGTTATTACAAATGCATGCGCGCTCGCGCGCACACACACATATATTATGTTAAAAAGAAGTAAGGAAATGAATTCTAATATTATTAATAAATCTATTATTATTATAAAAACAATTAGGGCCGTTACAATAATAGACAAAAACATAGTTTATAAATGAGGAGAGAAATGGGAAGAGCGAAAGTTGAAAGTTACTGAGAGGTTCACATTGCATCATAAAACACAATTTATAAAATAACAGGGGTGTTTGTCAATGGTAACCTTAACTCAAACAAGAAGAAAATAGGGTTTTTTGAATTGTAAAATGCGAAAACTCAATGTCACATCTGTATCGATTTTTTTTTTTATAGATTCATCAAGCCCTAATTTGAAAACCTAACTCAACCATCTTTTTTCAACGAAGCTCTAATTCAAGAGAGAAAGAGCTTGCACTCGTCGATTTCTTCTTCTTCTCAGTAATTATTTGCGTCATTCTCTCTGAATCTGAAACAAATGAATCTGGCACGAATGACATATCGAAGGTTAGGGTTTTTGTGATCTGGAACAAACGAGAAAGAGAAAGAGAGGGAGAGAGACCTAGATATGGTGCTTTGATCTTCTTCGATCAGGAGCAAACGATTTTGTGGGTTGTTGTCTTCTTCAATCTCTCTCTCTCTCTCTCTCTCTCTCTCTCTCTCTTCGTAATTAACAATGTAAGATCAATAATTAACAATGCTAATTTTTATATAAATTCAAATTTATCAGTATAAACTCACAATAAATAATATTAATCTTTTTCAAACAAAAAAGTATAAAATTTAGCTTGAAAAATAAAAAAATAGAATCCTACACCCAAAAAAATCTTTTTTTTTTTGAAACATAATTTCAAATTTAATATGGAGCTTGTTTTATAGATATCGTCGAGTAGATTTTAAAAATATTTTTTCCTTCAAAATCAGATATGTAAAATAAAAGTTATACTCATTAAATTTTTTTATATATATAATATAAGATTTAAGAGAGAGAGAGGGTGACCGGGGGGGGGGGGACACAAGCGTTACTTAGTGGGACATGAAAATTTTATGGGAAAGATCCCACAAGCCATGAACTAAAAATATAGGATCGGCCTCGCATTATCACCAATTTTTTTGGGTCTTCCAAACCGACCCAATTTTGTCTCCCTATACCTATCTAGGCTCATTCTGCGTTAAACTCTAGCCACACGAGCCCTATTTTAAGTGAAGTACCCAAAATACCCCACTACTCCTATAATCATACGTCGACCAAATACCTACCGAGCTTGGCTCCTCTCCAATCCTCTAATATTTGGAGGATCCTCCAATTCAATCCAACGGCTGAAAATCAATTCTTTATAACATCCTCCTTATCTCGCTAACATCCAATAATCTCTCTCTCTCTCTCTCTCTTCCCTCACAACTTCCAATAATCTCTCTCTCTCTCTCTCTCTCTTCCCTCACAACTCACGACAACCCAACCCAACTCACCTCTTCTCCGGCCCCCCTCTCTCTCTTCCAATATTCTCTCTCCCCTCCCCAAAAATATTCTCCACAAAATTGTACATACCCATTTTGAACACTGGCAAAGATCACGTTTGTACTTAGTTAAAATTGGACTTTCGGCAACAGTTTTTTCAAATTAAGTTTAACCCATTTGAATTTGAATGACAAACCATGCAATCAGATTGCAAATTACGTTATTATTATGAAAATTTTAAGTATTATATGATAATGGTCATTGCTCCTAACCTTCAATGGTGGATTCAAAAATCAATTGTTGTGAACCCACTTTTTTTAATTAATTCAACTTCTACCAGTTATTTTGCTTAACAATGGTTTCATTGGACAGTTTTTGCAATCAAAAAAAAAAAATCAAAGAAAAATTGGAAGGTAAGAATTTTGGCATGGTTATGGAGAGAGATTTGGGCTGTGATAAATTGAAGAGAGATTTATTTTTAGAGAAATGCTACACTTACAACATTTTTCTACAACATGTTTACAACATAGTGATGTGAGCCCAGCCAAAAAAAAAAAAAAGAACATGGTGACCCACTCACATCACTATGTTGTAAACATATTGTAGAAAAATATTGTAAGTGTAGCATTTCTGTTATTTTTAATTGAAGCTTTGGGTTGTGAAGACCATGGGAGAGAGAGAGAAAGAGAGAGATTATTGGGTGTTAACGGGATAAAGAGGATATTATGAAGAAATGATTTTCAACCGTTGGATTTGAATTGGAGGATCCTCCAATTCTTGAAGGATTGGAGAGGAGCCAAACTCATACCTACCACCCAAAAGGTGAGCACCAGAACACTGTGAAGTCCGGCACCGTGAGACGCCATTGTAAATCACAAGGTCCGCCTCATCTCTCTCTACCTCTCTGCGTCCTTCCCCACTTAAAACCCCTCTCTCTCTCTCTCCAAAAATGTTAAGAGACTGGGGGCCGGTATGGCTCGACGGTCAATGGCACGTCCATCATCTCCACCACGCTGAATTGGGCAGAGGTGTCTCTTCCACCAAAAACTGATGCATGATCACCTACTCCGAAGACATGGTGAACATCTTCTTGTTCTTTTTTCTCCACCGACGGTGCTACCAGAGGAAGTGGCCTCTTTCCATGCCTTCGATCCACCTTTTTAGGTTATATAGTTTCTCAGCCAGCTAGCTTCAAGGTTTTGGAAGATATTGATCTATGATTTTTATATTACACTGAGATCGACCTCTGTTAGGCCAGAAGGAAGGAATTAGGGCAGATCGAGCTTTTTATTTTTTCTTTCGAAGGCTGAAATACTAGTAAAAGCATTTTTGTCATTTTTAGCTTACTTTTTTAACTATCAGATTGATTTACGGGTGTGGGCATGAATTGTGTAATTTCGGGGTGTAAATTTTGCATATGATGTGTGAATTTTAGGGACATGAATTATACAAAGGTGTGTGAATTGTAAGAGTGTAAATTCTGCAAAGAGATGTACTGGAGTTGAATTCACACACTCAAGAGTCAAGAATTCACACAAAGAATTCTGAAGGTGTGAATTCTTGCAAATGAGTGTCAATTCTGCAATGAAGTGTGAATTCGGAGGGGGGTTGTGAATTCTTGTAAGATGGTGTCAATTCTGCAATCTACAAAAAAGTATGAATTCTGAAAAATGGTATTAATAGTGAAAATGAGGTGTGAATTCTGTAAAAATGGTGTGAATTCTGCAGCACGCTCAAAAATTGGCACCTCCAAAAATTCTGAAAAAGGACAAAACAAAAATTCTACAAATAGGCAAAATTGTAAATACATCTTTAAAAGAGGCCCAGAAGAAATAGATCCTATAAAAGGGGATCCGCATGGAACCCCTCACAAAAATTCGGACCGGCTAGTTATTTCCCCAAATTTTTTCGAACTGGACATCTATATCCCATACATTTTCCAATTCATGAAATGAACATATTGTGTGTTAATAGATGCATCACATATTCAAGCAAATTGTCCGTCAATCCAACTCTTGTTGTATTTCAAAACAACTAAAACACCATTTTAAATTATGTAACAAATAGAAAAAAGGAAAATACAAATAGCGAGAGCCTTAACTGTATAGTGTACATGTACATGTTATGCTTATATGTGCGACGGGAGAAAAAGGAAGAAAAACGGGTTGGGTTGGATTTGAGTAAGACTTGACTTATATTCGACCTAACCTATTTCAACCTTTCCATATTTAACCCGTATTTAATCAGCTCACCTTTAACCCATGATCCGATTCAATCTATTCAAATCGGTCCATTTGTTACCTCTAAGCAAAATAATAATTTGACACTATCATACATTATCCACCGTCAAACATTATGTATAATAAAGAATATTTTTGTAAAGCTATAGGTGGATGTGTGCGTATTTGAAACCTCAGGGAAGTCTCTGTAGTTTACCCTTCCTTCTCCGTTGTCCAGCCCGTCTATTTTTTACTACAGAGAAGGAGAAAGACAACGGCGACTCCTCTCGCCTGAAGTAAAAAGGAGGTCCCAAATCTCCACTTCGATCGCCGCCTCCGCCACCACGACGGCCACTGCCACTGCCACTGCCACGGCCACCATTTACCTTTACTCCCCGTTGGATACCAGCACAGACAAATAAACATGGCGGTAATTTCCCCATTCCAAATACAGATCTCTTTTGTGATCCTTTTTCCCCAATTCTCAATATAGCGTGATTGGGGATTAGGGTTTATTATTTGTTCAATTGTGTTGGTACAGGACTCTTCGGGGACGACGCTGATGGATCTGATAACTTCGGACCCCGCACCGCCTGCCACGGCGGCAGCGCCTCCCCCGCCTTCGGCATCTCCGGCGGCCGCATTCCCGCCGCCTTATGCCGGGTCTGGGAAACCGGCGCAGGCGGATCGGAAAGCTAAGAAAGGAACCCTAATGCAGATCCAGAGTGATACCATTTCTGCTGCCAAAGCTGCTTTGAATCCCGTCCGGACTAACATCATGCCCCAGAGACAAAAGAAAAAGGTACTGTACTTATATCAATTCCATCTATTTCTGTTCTTATATGTATTATGACTACATATTTTCTAATCAACTAAGATGTTGAATTTCAACCCCAAGGGGTTGGCTTGGTGATCTTAGCAAGGGACTTAGGATTTTGCTCCTCCTAAGATCTCAGGATGGATTCCCCTTGCTAGCAACACTTGGGGCCACCTCTTACGCGTGTGAAACAGCTTTCGGAGGGGCTGTAGGGAATAGCCCAAGGTGCACACAAGCTGGCCCGAGACACCTTGTATTTAAAAAAAAAAATGTTGAATTTCTGTACTGCGTGTGCAAATCGAATTATGTGAAAAAGGGAAAGTGAAAAATCATCAGTTGAGATCAATGCTTTATGAAATCTGAGATGTGGAAGTAGAAAGCGGCAGAAGAAAACTGAGGGGACAGTTTTTTTCCCTTGTTAGCAGTTTTTTGGGTTAGTTTAGGAAATTTAGTCCTTCTATGATAGTAACAGATATTTGTCAGAGTTTATACGAGCCCGTTTGGCCTCTCTACTTTGCCAATTAATTTTTACTTGGATGCTTTTTAACATGGTATCAAAGCTAGGCTTTCAGAGACCTTGAGCTGGGCTTTCGGAGACCTTGTGCTGGGCTTTCAGATACTTTGGACAAGACTATCTCCGTTATTAGTCCTTTTTTTGTCTAATTATGATCCCTATGTCCTCTGAATGGTCAGGACCGTACATGCTAGGAGTGCTAAAACTTGGCCCATATAAGTTGATTATGACCTTCGAAACTTAGTATATGTGACTTAGCTGGCGACCTCTCCACTCATTGTTCATTTCCGATTGGTTTTTGATTTGAAGCCTTTGCCACTTATATGTTTTTAGTTTCGACAGATACCTCAGTGAAATTTTTGTACCTATTGCACATTTTTGTTCCTGAAACTCTACCAGTGAAATTTGGGAAACTTGTACAGCTCCTTGCTTGCATGATTTGAGTTTCCAAATGTGCACAGAAGATATGCTTCAAAAACTGGATTTCTTTCGTGTTTTCCCTGCGTTCTTATTCTTACCAACGAAGTTGAGCATTCTGGTTGTCTTGACCAAAATTCCGTGAGAATTATGAGTTTTTTTGGTAAATAAGAGCATGAGGAGAAAAAATACCACCCCTTTTTTTTATCAGGAAAAATACCACCCTATGGCATGGAAAACCCCCGGACCATACTAGTATATGTGTGGGTCATTGCCGAACGACATAGGCTTGCAACTCTTAGGGTAAAATCCTGGGCGTACCGTTCTATTTCCAAAGGTCAACAAACCATAACAAGAAGCAAATTTTACAACTTAAAATATGAAAACAAAAATAGGCAAGGTGGGAGGGGAAAAAAATCAGCGGTGGAGGGAAGTGAGGTCAATTTAACCCATTAAAATTACTCATACATTTTTTCCCCAAGCATTATTTATGAGCTCTAAAATTTCCCCAAGTATTGCATCCAAATCATAGGGGCATTTCTATGATGTGGGTTGTAAAGAACTCATACTGCAATGGGGAGTGGGATTTAAATAACGGAAAGCATCATTATTTTGTAGCATAAAATGATTCTGCCATCTAGAAATTTCAAACTATAAATAAGGAGAATTTTTGCTTATACCTCTTGTACTTTGACCATTTTTAACCTACACCCCTTGTACTTCATCATCGGATACTGACATCCCCTGAACTTCAAACCAAAGTGAAAATTTTCGCCGAAACTGACGGATGTCTCCCAAGTAGATTGGGCTGTAATTTTCTCTGCAAAAGTCAATAGAAATCTACCAAATTTCCCTTGTACATTACATACTTCACGAGTCTTTCATCATTCTAGGCAAGCCATTACATATTGAAAAAGCAACAATACATCCTACCAATGTCGTTGCCGGAGTTCTATCAACAGAAGCCATTGTCGAGTCCATAGGCTGCAGCCAAGGCGCTCTCTCTCTCTCTCTCTCTCCCTCTCTCTCCTTGTTTTCCTGAGCTCCATAGGATGTAGTGGCCGCCGCTAACATGACCACCACCGCGCAACGTCAAGCATGCAGGAACATGCTGCACTGCTTTTACTCGTTTTTGCTTCCGATGATGATCTCCCCCCCTCTGTCTCTCTCCTCCTTTTTCTCTCACTTAAAATCAATTTTGACCATGGCCCAGTCTTTATTAGGAGTGATGTCTCATACCTTTACCTGATTACCAAATGCACAAATAACATAGAAAATCCAAAGCCAAAATGGTTCCGCCACCGTTCTGGAAAACAAATTAAGTGAGAAAATAGAGCATGAAGTACCAGTGAGAAAACATAGCTATGAAGAAATCATTCCTAGGGGAGAAAACGATATAGTAGTATGGTGCAGTGCAGCCATTGGTAGAACTTAAGACACTGGAAGCTATCAAGTGGAACAACACCCAATCTCACAACTCAAAGCATAAATGAATTGCTTCCGAAAATTTACCATGATATCAAGTGGAACAAACACCAACTTCCTAAGATTCCATGACATTTTGTATTTATAATTTTCTCTTATTAGGGCTGTCCACAATCCGGATTGGATCGGATTTCTATGAATCCAATCCTAATCCGTATCTCACAGTTTATAGAAAATGCAATCAAATCCTAATCCAAAAGTCTCATGGTTCGGTCCCGGTTTTATCCACGGATTTCCTTCCATAAAACTAAAATGATGTTACTGGCAACTAAAAATGCAAAGTGCAAACACTTATTAGTGCTATGGAATGTAACAACTAATAAGTGTCACACTAACAAGTGTTTGCTGCCTTGTTGGTTTCAAGTTTCAGATAACATTACAGGAAGTTAGTTCTACTGTTTAAATCCAGACAGCAACCAAATAGGCAGCAAGCAAAAAAAGACTAAGCATTATCCAAATTCCACCAACAAAATATGCAAATTTTGGTCAAGCATTATGTACTTATTACCTTAATTTTATAATATTGTCACGTTAATGTAAAATTGTTAAAAAAAATTCATAACAATTAGTAAAGTTATAATTATTACACACACATATATTTTTTATTTTTTTAAATATCTCACGGTCCGGTTTGGTTAATCCACGGTTTTGAAATGAAAATCCAATCCTAATCCATATCTCACAGTTTTTTAATTTTTGAATCCGTGTCTAGACCATTAATCCACGGACAAAATCCAAAAGGCACGGATTGGATCGGTCTGGACTGGTTTCATGGTTCTCGGTTTTTTTTGGACAGCCCTATCTCTTATAATTGTGATGGTTTTTGTTACAACATAACTTGGTGCTTTCTTTTTTGAGATTTTTGCAGCCGGTTTCTTATGGACAACTTGCCAGGAGCATTCACGAACTTGCTGCCTCGTCTGATCAAGTATGCATTCTTGTTGTGCCCCCAGTTTCTTTTTGTAGTTTTCTTTTGGAAGAAACTTATTATTGTTTCAATTTCATGTGTAGAAAAGTTCGCAGAAGCAGTTAGTGCATCATGTATTCCCAAAACTTGCAGTGTACAATTCAGTGGACCCTTCATTAGCACCTTCTCTTCTCATGGTATGAATTTCTCTTCTATGGCTTATAGTAGCGGAACTCTTTCTTTCAATTTGCTCTTGAGGTTCATTGTTGAGCTTCCACAAATTGATGTGGTGGTGTGTGCACATGATTAATGTTCTAAAAGTCGCTAGGCGCTCTTTGGGCAGTCGGCCACCTTCAAGCGATTAATTGGATTAATTGGTGATTAATCGGTGCATATTAATTAGTAATTGGCAATTAATTGTTAGTCAGACCTAATCGATAGGCCCCGACAATGATTATTCGCCATTAATTGCTGATTAATTCCTTGTTTTAGAACACCGCACATGATACTGATCTTTTACGGATATTCAATACATTCATCTATAAACTTTGAGAGATTGAAGTCTCTTTCTTTGTTTTTCCCCCTTCATTTTAGCTGTGGAATCCACATTCGACTTATACCATGCGACTCCGTGATGTTTTGCAATGTGTGCTCTTGAGAATACTCCAGTTGAAACGGATAGGATAAGATGCAAACAGGTTAACGGTAGAGGACGGATAAGATGCTATTATGATCTTGTTACATGTATCATAAAACCATAAAACAAGTAGTCGCATTCTATAACATTTTCTTCTCATTGTAGATGGCTAGATGCATTTGAAGGCAAAAAGTTATATATCTAAACCATTCTGTCACCTCAAAGAAGTCGAATACTCTAAGCAGATTAATTCCTAGCATTGTTATAGTTGGCAGGTCAGCTCCCTATTGCTTCTGCAGCATGAAGTTTACCTGACCAAAACTTCTAGGAACCTATTCTCCTAAAGTTTTTAACAGCTCTTCACTCTAGTGAAATATTCATGAAGCATGTTGCTTTCACGAAATGTACAATGTTCCTTCCCCTGCAACCTATAGATTCAACTCTCATGATTTCTTTAGTTAGCTGGCTAAAATTCTTCTTACAGGGCTATTTTTCAAGTTACCTTGTTTGGTTTAGATTAATTTTATACCCTTTAATGTTGATTTTCCACAAGAAACAAAGAGAAGATGAGAAGTCAAAAAAAATAAAAAAGGCAGATTGGTTGGGTCCGTGATGGGAAACTTAGGTTAACGATATATCTAATCATGACTGACAAACTTTTCAAAATTCTGAACACCTCCACCAAAAGAGGGTTTTACTGACGTAACATAACTCTTGATGCCTAGATTCCTCATGTATTCAAAATTTAGTTGGAAGTCTTATAATTATTCAGTTCCAAAACGACATTTCTGAGTTAGGAGTCCTTGTAAATCTATAGGAAGTCTTTTCAACTTAGCACTTCTGAGTCATGATTAATTTGGAAGCCATGCAGCTAGTAGGATCATGTAATGAAAAT
>BPLS01030700.1:0-15000 GCA_019656275.1 Rhododendron kiyosumense | reverse complement strand
AATTTGTTGCTCTGATGTTTATGAAGATGTACGAATGCTACACAACCAAAAACATGGGGTGGTAAGTTGGGTACAGCTGGAGCAGTGACCGCTTTAGAAAGAGCCTGAAATGGTGTCTTGAAATGAATAGTGCTGGAAGGAACTCGGTTGATCAAATATGCGGCAGAAGTAAGTGCATGTCCCCAATATGATAGAGGCATATGTGCTTCTATAAATGAAGCACGTACAACCTCTAACAAATGACGATTTTTCCGCTCCGCCACCCCATTCTGCTGGGGAGTATCAGGACAGGTAGTTTGATGAATGGTCCCATGAGCTTCCAAATATCGTTTCAATTCAGAGCTTACATATTCACCTCCGTTATCACTCCGGAGGACTTGTACCTTGGCATTATACTGACTACGGATCATCCTATCAAATTTCTGAAACAACAAGTTAACTTCACTTTTGGATTTCACTAAGCATACCCAAGTCATCCTGGTACAGTCATCAATAAAAGTAACAAACCAACGTGAACCATCCAAGGTAGTAAATTTAGATGGACCCCAAACATCAGATTGTATGATCATAAAAGGGAGTGGGCGTTTATTTAAACTTAATAGAAAAGATGTGCGATGACTCTTGGCGAGTTCACAAATATCACACTTAAAACTAGTAACATCAAGTTTTTCAAATAAACTAGGGAACAACTTTTTCAGATAACCAAAGGATGCATGCCCCAAGCGTCGATGCCATAGCCATATCTCAAATTTATTCTTCTTTCCCTCAGAATCTCTTATTGTCAGAGCTTGACGCAACTTGGCTGAACTCTTTGACCCCAAGTTTAAATAATATAGCTTCCCTCGCCTAACACCACAACCAATCGTCTACCTTGTTTGGATGTCCTTAAACACACAAGATTTAGGCCAAAAAATAACAACACAAGATAAGGCAGTGGTTATTTGAGAAACTGACAAAAGATTATAATCTAAATCGGGAACAACCAAAACAGAGTTCAAATTCAAAGTGTCAGTGAGGGACAAGGATCCTTCCCCAAAAATCGGGATCGAGGTACCATTAGCAGTAGAAACAGAACTTTGTGAGGAATGTTTAAGAAGTGAAACTTGTCTAGAATCAAATGTCATATGGTTTGAAGCACCAGAATCAATTATCCATGTACTATTAGAAACAGCGTCAGAAATATTTAAAACCTTACCACCATTACTTGTCGCTGCTGCTAGTGCTGAGATGTGTCCAGCCGTGGGTTGACTAGCCCCTTCATTTTCTGTTGTTGCTTCAACAACCGCAGCGGTGAAGACCTTCGTGGAATTCTTCTTCTTTGAATCACGATTACGATCCCACCATTCTGGATACCCCACCAATTCATAGCACCGACTTTTTGTGTGACCAATTTGATCACAGTGAGTACATTTATAGGAAGATTTGTCGCCACCAGTAGCACCCTTATGATGACTGGACTTCGTTCGATCCTGCTGGTGTTGAGAGGACCAGTTTTGAGTGGACCTGTTACGAGTTGCCATGGCTGAGGCTTCAAAATTCTCTACTTGCCCGTTCATCACTCCACGTCGAACATCTTCACGGCAAACTAGGGCATAACACTCTTCTAATTCAGGGATAGGATCCTTCCTCAAGATTTCGCCGCGCACTTGCTCAAAATCACCTTCTAATCCAGCGAGAAAGATATGCACCCTTTGTCATTGAAGCGATTTTTGATAAGATGCAACATTTGTCTTGTTCACCATGACCACTTTATCACGATGATCCAACTCACTGAAGATTTCAGTCAGTTCTCCATAATATATAAAGAGCGGTCTACCATTTTGTTTGGCAGAGAAAGCCCTTTGGTTCAAGGTAAAAACTTGTAATTCATCTGCTCCATCATAAAAGGCTTTAGACAGAGCTTTCCAAATATCGCGTGCCGTAGGTAAGCGAATGTATCGCTTCATGATCTCTGGGGATATAGACATCAGCAACCATCTTTTGACCTTTTGATTGTCTGCGTACCACTTTTCATAGCCTTCATCTTTCTCTTTAGGTGGCGGTGATGTGCCACGAATGAAAGAGAGTTTCTCCCTCTTAGCAATGTGCATCTCCAACATTTGAGACCACAGATCATAGTTGGTCTCGTGATGAGCACCCAATATTGTAGATATTTGGTGCGACTAGTCCCGTAGTATGTTGGTTTAACTTGCATTTATTTAACTTTTATAGTAATATTGCTCGTAAGGTAGATTTTTGTGTGTTTCAGGTAATTCGTATAAATAAGGCGCGTTTAAACGCCAATGAATGCTCCGGGTGCAACCAAGTGCTCAAGGCCACATGCCACCCCGTTGTGGTGCCCAAAAAGTCATGAAGAGATGGTTTGGAGGTTGCTCGGGTCGCCCAAGGGTTAAGGAAATTGAAGGCCATGTGAGGATTTTACCAAAACTATTCATTTTCCGACCAGCTGAGGGTAGAATTGTCATATCTTTTGATGTACAAATTACTTTTGATCCAAACCACTTGGGTTAGAAAGTAGACTCGACAAGCTTTCCAACGGTCCAAAGAACACCCAAATCCGAGTTCAAGAGTGTCCGGAGCAAACCCGTGAAGTTCAACCAAAATCTGTCATAACCGCGCCGTATCCATACAAGCATTTTTGCCATATCGATACCATAAGGAAACAGAGAGTTTTGAAGGAAATCCGTAGGAGTTCTGTATCGATACAAGCATTTTTGCTGTATCGATACGGTGACCTTTTCTGCAGATTTTTGCTACTTTTTGGACTTTCCATTTATGGAATACTTGCCACTTTTGGAAAGTTCCGGGATATTTTGTGGAGAGAGAGGCTGAGTTGTATAAATACCCCTCTCTCTCCCCCTTAGTCATATGTACATATTTATGCTTTAAGTCTTTTATGTTTTTGGAACTCCATTGTCATCTTCAAGCTTTTCAAGTTATTTCCCTAAAGAACTCAAGTAAGTTTAGTTCGTTTATTATTTTCTTGTTTATTAATGTTGTAGCTACGGACTAGATTCTTACTAATATCAAGTTTATTTTCGTTTTTATCGGTTAAACATGTTTTCTTTCCCTAGCATAATTTCTAGTCTTTTCAATATGTGTGAGTAGTTTCTTGGCTAAGTCTTGGGCTACTCTTTCCCGATGACTTAGGTGGTCATTTGGTTCTCAAACCCTCGGGCTTAAAATCATGGTTTTCGGAATTGAATTAGCCTAGCCATTTTGGTCTAAGCGAGGGGTGTTAACTCCTTGGTATGTTGTTTAGTCAAGCGGTTTTGGCAAGCGACATATTGAGGGCTCGTGGCCTCCTACGTGTTAGATACATTAGCAAAAATAGGTTGGTTTAATTCCGTTTAATCACATCTTTTGATAAACGTAATCTTTGAAGCTAAATCTTCCGGGCATGAGCACGCGGTCGTGACTCTCGCCTGAGTTATATTGAGAACCGGTAACGGCCTTTGTCAAGGGTTAGACGATCCCTAGACTTGCCTCTTTTAGTTCATTAAACTCGTTTCTAGTCTTTTCCATTTTTACTTTTACCCTTTCAAAGCAAAATCTAGTTGGCCGTCTTGAACGCCGCATTCCACCATAAAACCTACAATCCGAACTAGCTATATTTCGATTCTCTGTGGGTACGATCCCGGACTTTCCGGTTATTATGCTATCGACGACCTAGCCCTACGCTTGGGGTGTCTCAACCTTATTCGAAGGCGAGGTTCGGAGGCTAAGCATCTCATTCAATACAATTCCTGCATTGAATGATGAACCTTCGTGTTGAATAATGATGGGGGTAGATTTGGTGCCAGATGTTTCAGAACCTGACTCGCCCATGGTTTAAGGATTCAAAGGAAAAAGAATTCGAGGATTCAAAAAAGAATAATTTTGGGTTTCTAGCTCTGATACCAAGTTAAAATCAGAGAAAACAATCAAATATTATTCATACCATTACAACCTATACACGTACATATTTTTACATGACTGAGGCCCCTATAATCAAGCCAAATCCCTATAATTAAGCCTATCTAATCTCTAAGCTAGGAAAGAATAGATAAACTAGGAAAGAATATCAATTACAAGATAATTACATGATCTCCGTGATTCACAGTAATCTGGAGTGATTCACGGTAACGGGATATTGTAACAAAGTCCACCCATGCTTGTTCTTTCTTTTCCTACACGGTTAGGAAATAGTTAAGTCCACTCCGTTGTTGCAACTCACGAACCAACCTGTGGCTTTCCCTTTTAAGCCACTCTCAACCACTCTACGCTTAGAAGTTAGATTCACAGCATCCATCCATTCAACGTTAGGCACGACAAGCTGCACGCCCTCACTCACTCAACAAACTACTCCTACAAGCGCGCTCGCGCCTTGCTTGGCGTACCCGTATCGAAAACAGAACTTTTCAAATACATTTTCTGGAGTTGCACAAATCTGAAGTCAAGCTAAAAGTGCTATTCGTAGAAATGACTTCACCAATGAACTAGTCGAAATTGGTTATGTTATGTGTTCAAATTTACAAATGCATGCACTGCTGCCACACAAATTGGTCATGTTATGTGTTCGAATTTCCAAATGTATGCACTGCTGCCACACAGAGCTATGAAATTTGAAACATTATCATCTGTCCCACTGCTGGGAAGCATTCGCGCAGACGTGTCTAACCATTCTATTGGAAATCGATATGTTAGTGTAACAGAGAATTGTCATTGCAAGTCATTGCCTTCTAAAAGGACTTCTTATTTAGGAAATTGAAGGGAAATTTATATGAGATATAAATTGAATTCTTCACAAATAAAACGTAAATGAAAGGATCGAACATTAAATAGGACACTTATATAAGAAGCAGCCAGAGCAATTATTCAGCTTCACTTGAAACAAAAAATTTTAAGCCACGAGATATTTTATGGCCAATCACACCGCAATTAACTACAATCAGAGAAACAAAAATGAATAGAATTTTTGAGACAGTTCGATACACTTAGAGCATCCACAATGGCCTAACAAAAGTTATTCAATTCGAAAAATTTCATGTCTGATAGATATTCAATTTGAAACGCTAAAGTTTCAACCAAAGGTTCCTCCTACTCCTAGATATAATCTAATCCAGTGCCTAAATTCAAGTAGATAAACAGGACATGAAATTTGGGTTTCCAGACAGTGTTCGCTTTGGGTCTCAAACACCAACACTTCTCTCTGCGGACTGTCCCTAATAAGTTTTCTCCCCAATAATTCCTCTAATTTTTATATCTATCTCTCTTCACTTATTATCCTAAAAAACTCCCTCAAAATACAAACCAAACAAATTGGTGTGAAATTTGGGGTTGAAATTTAGGGCGAGTGGTACTTGTCAGTAGACATCTTCAATGGCGTGAAATTTGGTGTTGCCATCAGTATAAATTCAAGGAGGATCGAAATCTTGCCTTATATTTGGGCAAAGCATTAGTTGATAACCAATCGATTGGTCTGATCGAACTCTTGCCTTTTATTTTTCCACACTAACAGCTATAATGTTGGGCCCTGGAAATCAACTCCAACTCGATCGCGGTGTTACGTACTTGAGCATCTCCAATTGGAGTTTCAAAATGTGTTTTACGTGCTCAGAAAATTGTTGTCCAAAAGGACAGCTTACAGAAAAGAAAGGAATAGAATTGCATCTCAAATCCAACGTATTGCATATCTTATGTTTCATGAAATTTCATTTCTTATAGATATTTAGTTCTAAACGCAAAAGTTTCAACCAACCGTTCCTCCTAGTCCTAGATATATTCTAGTCCCATGCCTAAATTCACGTAGATAAACAGGACTATTCGCTTTGGGTTTAAAAAACTAACATGTCTTTCTTCGGACGGTTCCCAAGAAGTTTTTTTTTCTAATTATTACTCTCATTTCTCTTTCTATTTCTCTTCACCTCATTACGCTAAACACCTCTCTCAAAACACAAACCAAATAAATTGGCATGAAATTCGGGGTTGAAATTTAGGCCGAGTGGTACTTGCCGGGAGTAAACATCTCCAATGGCGTGAAATTTGGTGTTGCCCATAGTCACGTTGCCATCAGTATATAAATGCAAGGAAGATCGGAAGAGGACCAGTACCAATTGGATGGCCGCATAAAACAAGTCTTCCTATGGGACAAACACGGCTATATATATATTAAGCAATCGAATGGTCTGATCGAACTCTTGCCTTTTATTCTACACTAACCACTATAATGTTGGGCCTAGGAAATCAACTATATATGGCCATAATAGGTATTTCAAAAATGTGTTTTAGTACCATTAGTTAAGAGTAGAGAATGTTTTGAGTGTTTTTTGTCCATACCCAAGGGTGCTCGCCTTTAATAATGTTGAATAGATTGTGTATTAAGTTCTTTTAAACAAAAAAAAATATACATTGTTATTCCTTGTCAAAATTATTACTAAAAAGCTTTTGAACTACCTGTGGCAAATTTGGTTACTGCCAAAGGTACTTGTAGTAATTCTATACATCGCAGTCATACCTATTCGGGTATTGTTTATATATATCCCGTTGTTTGCACCAGATCGTGGGCTAGCGCTGGAGGAACATGTAATTAATTTTCATTAAATTGGGGCAATATTTACGAGTTTTTTGGGCTAAAAATTAATGGGCCACACAAATTTTGTGATTTGGAACAAGGCCCAATTAATTAAAGCCGGAGTGGGTCTAGTAGGATACACTACACTGAATAATTTTTCCACTGGATTGTTATGATCAAATTAAAGGAATTTAGGCCCGACATTAATTATGGGGCACGAGTTGATCGGCTAAGACATGCCGTATGGTTGCTCTTTGGTCCTCGCAGCTCCAGCTTTCCTACACGGTTAGGACATAGTTAAAGTCCACCCCGTTGTGGCCACCTACAAACCAACTTGTGGCTTTCCCTTTTAAGCCCACAATTGCTCGACGCTTAGAATTAAGTTAGATTCACGGCATCCATCCGTTCAACGTTAGGCATGACAAGCCTAGGCATGACAAGCATTGGCATGCCCGCACTTGCTCAACAAACGCCTAAAAGTGCGTTCGCGCCTTGCTCGGCCTACCCGTGTCGAAAACAGGACTTTTCAGATACATTTCCTGCGTTATGCGCTCAAAATGTATGCGCTGCTGCCGCACAGAGCTATGTTTTTGAAACATTATCGATTCATCTGTCACGCTGTTGGAAAGTGTTTGCGTAGACACGTCTAACCATTCTGTTGGAACTATGAAATCGATATGAAGAGTAAGAGAGAATTGTCATTGCAAGTCATTTGCCTTCTGAAGGACGTCTTATTTAGCAAACTGAAGGGAAATTTATATGAGATAAATTGTATTCTTCACAAATAAAAACGTAAACGGAACAATAAATAGGACACTATAAATAAGAAGCAGCCAAAGCAATTATTCTGCATCAATTGAAACGAAATTTTTTAAGCCACGAGATATTTTATGGCCAATCACATCACAATTACCTACGATCAGAGAAACAAAAATGATTAGAATTGTTGAGATAGTTCGATGCACTTATAGAGCATCCACAATGGCCTAACCAAAATTCGATAACCATATATGTCACATTACCTTTTGTTATGATCCATTTAATTAACAGTTTTTTATAATAATTTTTCAAAACATTATTGACAATGAAAAAAAAGAGAGAGAAGGGAAGAGAGAAGGTATTGTATAATAATGGATGGACTTGATTGAGAAGATGTAGGGTCCACTAAGTTTTATTATTGGCAAAAGGTTGCTAATTTCGGTCATTCAAAGGCCAAAATTTGGGTAGTTGCTAAAAGGTTATTAAGCTTGGTTATTCAAATGTGAGTACTTTTTTAAGCAAAATATCGCTCACCTTTAACAACCTTTTGGACAAACACAAATCACATGCCGAAATCAGTAGCTGTAGACATTATCAAATTAAAAAATTTCCCACCCTAAAAGTTGAAATCTAGATTTCAAAAATCTCAAAAGGAATTCGGAAAAAGAGGTTGGCTAAGATCTGGAAACAGGGTTTTACTTTCCAAAGGCTAATTGATTGCTTCAAGCCGTAAATATACTTATTAAGTCATGCAGGAAATTTGTTTTTGTAAGCAATGCGGGCATTTTGTAAGATTGTTGGCCTAGTAAAGTGTTTCAATGGCTTAGAAAGAAATTATTGCAGGCATCTTGACGAGTTAACTAAAAAACGTGAACGGTTCATGTACCTACTCATTGTCACACTTCATCTGATACGTCTTCCATCTCGAAGAACATAAATAACTCAACTGCCCTCTTAACTCAAATAACTCGCAGCCATCATGTCAAAAAAAAAAAAAACTCACAGCCACACAAATAACTCAACTGCCCTCTTAACTCACCGTACCAAAATAGTTAGGCTAGGTCCCTCCTTCATCACTCTCAACTTGTCCTCTGTCATCCCACTCTCTCTTTGTCTCCTCAACCAAACACAACAAGGCCCACACACATGCACACACAGTAATCAATTAAGTTTAACTTTCAACAGTAACAGCTTAAAAATAATCTGTAAATAATCTGTTGTAATGTTTTCTCAGTGTGAAATTTCTTTGAGTTGAATCTAATCCGTTGTAGTGCTTGCTAGGTGTGTATTGCATGTTTTGGCTAATCTTAATTTTTAGCAGGTTTGTTAATAGGGAATGGGCTAGATAGATTTATGATGTTTTGTGAGTCCTCAGGATTGAGCTCATATGCCATTTACGAACACTTGAAATGGCATCATTGCTTTCTCCATCATTTATTGAAAATCAAGAGGCTTAAAATTGAAAAGATATGACTTCAGGAGAACAATACAAACAATATCTAATGAACAATCATCTTTGGAGGATTTTGGTTTTACGCATACTTTCTACTGTTTTGTCCAATGTGTGATTCGTTTGATTTGATATTTGTACAATTTTGCTTGCCGGACTAAAATTAATTTTGAGATGGGAAGACAGTATTAAAGTTGGTGCTTCCACGTGCATTTTTTTTTTATACATCGTAATTGCCTTTTCATATACTATAATCGAAAATATTTTTCATTTCAAGATTTTCTTTATTTGTTACCAATTTATGGTTGTTATCTGTGCATAGCATGAGTTTTACGCTAGTTAAAGCAAATCAAACTCCAACGGCTAAATGGAATAAGACACATGCCTAATTCTATTTCATTCATTTTCTTAACTGAAGAACGAAATATAGTAAATTCATATGATAAGTTTTGAATCATACTCAAAATTATTACAGTTCAACAGAAGGCCACCGAGGTTGTTGCTTTCTGGGGCAAGCCGATTACTTTAGTGTTGTATTTATGTTTTTTTGAACTGGTAGTTTGGTTACTATTTTTCTAGACTAGTTGACGCCTATTTGAAACTTTTGATTCTGCATGGCCGCTTGACTTAGAGTATTCGACGGATTATTCATTTAGACACAGTTCGCTTTGGGTCTCAGAAACCAACACGTCTCTCTACGGACGGTCCCCAATAAGTTTTCTCCTCAATGATTACTTTGATTTTTATATCTATCTCTCTTCACTCATTATCTCAAAAACCTCCCAAAAAAACATGAACCAAACAAATTGGCGTGAAATTTGGGGTTGAAATTTAGGGCCGAGTGATATTTGTCAGTAGACATCTCCAATGGCGTGAAATCTGGGGTTGGCCATGGTCATGTTGGCATCAGTACTACAAATCCAAGGAGGAGGAAGAGGACCAATACCAATACCAATTGGATGGCATAATTAATTCAAGTCTTCCTATGGGACAAACACGGCTATCGAATGGTCTGAACTCTTTGCCTTATATTTTTCTACACTAACCACTCGATAATGTTGGGCACTGGAAATCAACTCCAACTCCAATAGGTATTTCAAAAAATGTGTTTTAGTACCATTAATTAAGGCTTAAGGTCTCGTTTGATTTGCAGACTGAAAATGATGAGATTAACAATCCTGGGTTTAATAGTCCTTGGGCTCTTTGTCCTGGATTAACTTCATCCCTAATTACACCCAATCCCATGTTTGATTCGCGTGGGATTAATTATGGGATAAGGAATATTATTTTTTTTTAAATTGAAAACCATATTTCGGAAAAAGAAAGTTCTGAAAAAGAAACATTTAAAAAAAAATAGTTAAGTCCACCCATGCTTGTTCTTTCTTTTCCTACACGGTTAGAAAATAGTTAAGTCCACCCCGTTGTGGCAACCCATGAACCAACCTACGGCTTCCCTTTTAAGCCACCCACAATCACTCTACACTTAGAAGTTAGATTCACATCATCCATCCATTCAACGTCAGGCACGACAAGCCTTGGCACACCCGCACTGCCTCAACAAATGCCTACAAGTGCGCTCGCGCCTTGCTCGGCGTACCCATGTAGAAAACAAAACTTTCAAATACATTTTCTGAAGTTGCACAAATCTGAAGTCAAGCTAAAATTACTATTTGTAGAAATGACTTCACCGATGAACTAGTAGAAATTGAAATTTGGAACAATATCATCTGTCCCGCTGCTGGGAAGGTTCGCGCAGACGTGTCTAACCATTCTATTGGAAATCGATATGAAAGTGTAAGAGAGAATTGTCTAAGTATTGCCTTCTGAGAGGACTTCTTATTAAGCAAATTTAAGGGAAATTTATGTGAGATGTAAATTGCATTCTTCACAAATAAAAACGTAAAAGAAAGGAACATTAAATAGGACACTACATAAAAGAAGGAGCCAGAGCAATTATTCAGCATCACTTGAAACGAAATTCTTAAAGACACGATATATTTTATGGCCAATCACACCGCAATTACCTACGATCAGAGAAACAAAAATGATTAGAATTGTTGAGACAGTTCGATGCACTTAGAGCATCTACAATGGCCTAACCAAAATTGGATAACCAAAAGTTATCACATCACATTTTGTTATCCATTTAAGAAATTGCTAAGATTACAATTTATAAGTCCACAATGGAATAACTAAAATTAGATAGCCAAAACTTGTCACATATTTTTTCAAACTCCAAAAAAACTAAAAACAATGAATATGTAAAACAGTTTTATTCAAATTAGTATTCAAATTAATAAAACATGTTTAAAATTAGTTTTTCAAAATCTGTTTTCGAAAAAAATTGTTTTCATATTCAAAGAATTTTTTTTAAGTTTTGAAAAAAGTTAGTTTTAAAATAATTATTCGAAAAAACTATTTTTTTTAAAAAAACAGTTCTTGAAAAAAACTTTTTAACATATAGTTTTTGAAAAATAATTAACAATTTTTTAAAATAAATTTTTCAAAACATTATTTAAAAAGAAAGAGAGAAAGAGAGAAAATGGAAGAGAGAGAAGGTTTTGTAAAATGATGGGTAGACTTGATTGAAAAAATGTAAGGTCCACTAAATTTTGTTTTTGGCAAAATGTTGCTAGTTTTGGTCATTCTATGGTCAAAATTTGGTTAGTTGCTAAGAGATTGTTAAATTAGGTTAGTCAAATGTGAGCACTTTTTTGAGTAACTATCGCTAACCTTTTAACAACTTTTTGGTTTTAATTATGCCATAGTCGATGCTTTTAAATAAATAATTACTTTAAAACAAAGGTAAGAAGCTGCATAGCTAAAAAAATCAGTTCCAAAAATAAAATAAAATAAATAGGACAAACACAAATCACATGCCCAGATCAGTAGCTGTAGGCATTATCAAAGAACTTTCCCACCTTAAAATTGAAATCTAGATTTCAGCATGTTGAATAGGAATTTGGCAAAAGAGGTTGGTTGCTCTTCATGTTAAACTAACGAGAGCTGCTACAGGTACAGCACTTGCTGCACAACAGCCGTGCACAGACCATTTTTGTATCCGTCTCGGGTCTCGCAAAGATGATCGGAGCCGGGCTAAATTTTAAAGCAAAGTTTGATGATTCATAAACACCCTTCCCGGTATCGGATTGAGGTGATTTTTTACAGGGACCCTAAACGAAGTATTTTGAACAAAATGAGCGGCTCCGATCATCTTTGTGAGACCCAGGACGTGTGCAAAATGGTCTGTGCATGGCTGCTGTGCAGCAAGTGCTGTACCTGTACCTTTTTGGTAAACTAATTGATTGCTTCAAGCCGTAAATATACTGATTAAGAAATGCAATAATTTTGTTTTCTGTAAGCAATGCAGGCATTTTGTAAGATTGCTGGCCTAGTAAAGAGTTTCAATGGCTTAGAAAGAAATTAATGCAGGCATCTTGACGAGTTAACTAAAAAACGTGAACGGTTCATATACCTACCCATTGTCACACTTCATCTGATTCGCCTTCCATCTCGAAGAAGAGTCTTCTTGCACACATGCAACTGAGTAAGAACCTCATTCATTGCCGGTCGATCTCCAGGAAGTTCTTTGGAGCACACAATCCCGAGAATAAATTCTCTCCACCAGGGTTGGAAAAACTCCTATTTTCCTCCAAACCAATAATATCTTGCCACGTCATCAACTTGAACCGGGATGGAAGAATCACTTGATTGATGGTTCGGTCCTCTAACTTGGGTTAAACTTAAACCTACTGTACTCCTCTTCCTCCTACTAACTGTACTCCTCTGTACTCCTCTTCCTCCTACTAACTGTACTCCTCTTCCTCCTACTACTACTCCTGCAAGCCAAAAAAACCAATCGAAAAGTTTTTTTTTTTTTTTTTTTTTGAGTTTTTTTTGACAAGAACCGATCAAAAAGTTTGGGTATTAACCGGAATGGGAAAGGGTGTAGTACGCACAATCTGATTGTCTATCTTGGCACGGATGACTTGGATTTAATCTGAACTCCTACAAATTCTAGACATCCATTGTTTGGATGAAAATCCGAGCCATCCATTACCAAGATGAATGGCCAGATTGGTCACACTACACGTATAGTGCGGGGGGTGCAGTACAGCACCCCCGGGTCCGTATTATCCTACCTAAAAAATTGTTTTTACGCGTCTCGACTATTTCTCTCCCCAGTTCAATCAAAGACAGGCCATCCATGCCGAAATTAGGAGATTGAGAAAAAAAAAATATTCATGGTTTGACTACGTTGATTTAAATCGGTGTAAAGATCTTATTTTTTGAATCATTTTATTCTAAAAGGTCATAATTAATTTTTTTTATGGCTCACATAATTAAATATATATTCTTTATTTGAGAATTTGTAGAGCAGATACTTGATTATGAGAACCATATAGACAAAAATTAATTATGATCATTTAGGATAAATGATTTGAAAATTAATATCTTCGCACTGGTTCAAACAAATTGAAAATTGGAACACTAATTTTTTAACAACATTTTAATATACAAACAATCTAAAAATTAAAATGCTCCAATGTTCAATCCATTTGAACTGGTGTGAAAATGAAACGCTTTGTTCGGATGCCATTTTAGTTTTAGTTTTCATTTTGTTTCTAATCATTACTCTACATCTTTTTCCAATCATTACCCTATTTTTTCAATTATTACTTTCTTATCCATCTCTATCTCTTTCCAATCATTATCCCTATCTTCAATCATTACCCTATTTCTCTCTCCACATACTACCAAAACTAAATTAAACTAAACTCCCAACCAAACACTACCTTTATGTTTTTGATCATTTTATCCTGAGGGTCATAAATAATACTCCCTCCGTCCCAATTTATTTGTTTAATCTCGAAAATTTAATTTTTTTAGGGAACACAATCATTACACCTAAAAAAATTATACTTTCCACATTTACCCTCAATTTTTTCAAAAAAGTTGCTTTATTCCACTAAAGAAATAGCAAAAAGAGAAAATCGATCCAATTAGAAGTCAAATGGACAAACATTTCGGGACACTTAAAAATTAAAAAGTGGAGAAACAAATCGGGACAAATGGAGTAGTTGTCTTTAGGGCTTTCATAATCAAGTATTTGCTCTATAAATAACGTATCAATATAATGATATAGCATGAACAAAAAAAATTTTATCCCATAATTCCTGCGTAGATCACTTATCTTTTATCGGACTGAAAAGAGTAATAGTCGAAGTGCAAGTAAACTGACTCGAACACTGTCTTTAGGACTTTCATAATCAGGTATTTGCTCTATAAATAATGTATCAATATAGTCATATAACATGAACAAACAAATTTTTTATCCCGTAATTCTGACGTAGATGACTTATCTTTGATCGGACTGAAAAAAGAAATAGTCGAAGTGCAAGAAAACTGACTCGAACACCTCTAAGCCATCGGAAAAAAAAGTTATCATACTCAAAACTTTTTTGATCGATTCTTGAAAAAAAAAAAAACTTTTTGATTGTTAAGTTTTTGGCTGGCAGGAGTAGTACTAGTGGGAGGAATAGTACTGTAAAAGGTGTACCCCAAGTTAGAGGACCGAGCCAAAGAGCGCGTGATTCTTCCATTTCTTGGTACAATTTGCTGACGTGACAGAATCTTATTGGTTTGGAGGAAAATTGGGGTTTTCCAACCCTGGTGGAGAGAATTTATTCTCCACAATCCCAACATTAAGTATTGAAATCAAGATCTCCCGAATCTTGTGACTTCTAGCAAAACTTTGGCTTTGACCGTTGTTGATGCTCGAGCTTGCCTCCCCCTGTTCTGTTTGTTGAAGCAGTGTTGGATCAACAATGCTCTCTACTTGTTCAGCCAGAGCTGTCTTGGCAAAATTGTGAAGAGTCATACCATCAATAAACATGCTATGAGTAGGTCTCTTGGCTGTGAACATCTCTAGTACAAGGATTCCGTAGCTATACACATCACCCGATGTTGACACTTCATTTCCCATGCCATACTCTACAACAAAAGTGAAAAAAAAAATGCAATTAGATTTCAAAGAACTCTGGATATAAGAATACGGTCTTGATTTTTGAAAGTAAAAGAAAGCAAAAAATTGTTAAAGTACTACATTTACCTGGAGCCGCATAACCAACAGACCCCCTTATGCCAATGGAACTTGATTGATTTATAGAAAAAGTAGAATTAGCATCTCATAAGAATCTTGCTAGCCCAAAATCAGCAACATGTCCTACCATTTCTT